>VXBJ01007794.1:296902-379257 GCA_013400055.1 Nycticryphes semicollaris | reverse complement strand
TTTTTTTTTTTTTTGGCATTGTTATTTCCCATTAAGTAACTTGCTACCTTGCTTCCTTATAAAAGTCAGTCCATATTTAGAGGTTTTAATGCTGCTGTTTTAGTTAAATGACCTCTGCACTTCACCGCATTTCTCAAAGCGGTCAGGACTGGAGACAAAGTGTTCTGTTGTAAGTGCTTCACAGCAGTGGAAGGGCAAGAGAAAACAAATGGGTTCATTGACAACATTAGTGCCTTCACTTCAAGTACAAATTGCTTATAATCCATCTGTGCCTCTGGTGTTAAGGAATTATTTGTTCCAGAAGCAATAGTTTAAGGACCTGATACTGGGAAGTACCTGAGTAAAAAGACAGAAGATAAAAATTTAATGGAAATGGAAATGTGAGGTCTTGGTGAACCTTTTTTTTTTTTTTTTCTTTTTCTTTCCCATTTTCTCCCAGTGGTATTGGAATAATGGGATAGCTTGACTTCATGGTACAGTTTTTCTGAAATTTGGAATTTTTTTTTTCCCCCAGGGGAAAAGCAAAAAAATTACCATGCAGAAGGGAAAAATTCTGTTCTGTTGCCCCAGTGTAGATATGGAGTAAGAACCTCTCCTGGTATGCTTGGTCAGAATCAGTTCCTGTGAGACCTACTGAAATGACTGTGATATCACTAGATCAGGCAATCAGTTCCCATTGGTACAATCCTGAAGTTTACCTGTGGTGTATATCAAAATGTCTGAAGTAACGCCTATAAAAGCCATACAGTGATCTAATGCCACTTAGGAAATGCTCTTGCTTTAATTATTAGTTTAAAATATTTATTTTCTGTGCTTAGATGGCAATTTTTTCTTTACAAATTTCCAGGGTTCAGCTTCCCATTCTGTAGCTAACAATGGCCTTGTGGGCTTTATATACTGTCCAGGGATATAACAAAGAAAAAAAAAATACAACAGGAAAAAAAATCTTGTATCCCTTCATATTCAAGCAGCAAATCTGCCTTCCCTCAGAACTGGGGAGGCTTCCTTGCATAGGAGCAAAGCCCTGATCATTTCCAGTCATGTCAATGGGAATTCAACTCTGTTACCTTTTAGCACAAATTAGCAGGTTTGTAGTTTAGCATTCACTTCTCAGATGCTTCTGTTGGATCAGGTTAGGCTCATTATAAGGTAATCAGGTTCACTGCTCTTATTTTTAATCACTGGTGCCGTATTTTTTTTTTCTTCTTTATGCTCCTGTCTGAGAGCCATGTGAATTTTCCCAATGTTCTAATTTTTGATGGTTCATCTCAGAGTACCTCAAGGTACTGGTATCAGCCAAACTGTAGTACTATAGATAATTTAATGAACATGAACCTGATGATTAAACCTCATGGCTTCTTATAAGAAATGGTAGAGAAATAATTTTGAAAAGTACAGTTAGTTCTCCTGGATCCCTGTAAAAGAACTAATCAAAGAGATTTGGAGAGCCCTGTGAGGTTTTCAGCACAGCACTGAGAACTGGCTGAGGAGGAGAGAGAATTTGAACAGAGTAACCAAGAATCAGATTGGATAAGATTAGGATAAAGAGCCCAATGCTAAACAGGGAACAGGCAGGAACCAAAAGTGCCCAGTGAAGACATGTTTGGATCCAGTTTATCACAGGATCCAAACATGTCTTCACTGGGCACTCCTGTCCGAGTGAGAGATCCGAGAGTCGCAGGGCTGATTTTTCTATAGTAATCGCAAAGACTCCTGGTTACAACCACTGCTTCCTTCCAGCAATGAGAAAGGCTCCAGCCTCACTAGACATATATTATTATTGACTGACTGTATTGTTTGGGGATCGTGCATTTCTCCTCATTCATCTCATGATGTGTGGAAGAATGGGTCACTGGAAAACGGATTTTTTTTTTTTTTCTTTCTCACATGAAGTCTTTCCTTTTGATGGGGTATTGAGCAAAAATGATCAAAAATTGACATGAGAAGTGTAATGCACTGTGTTGGGAGGACAGACATTTTCTAGCTTGCTTCTCACAGTGAGCTGAGGTGTGGGTAGCCCAGCAGACTACAATACTGATGGGCACTTACACCAGTATGGGACCTTGTGTTGAACAATCCAGTGAGCAGCTCATCACAAGTAATACCTGACAGCTGTCTGAACTTTGCTAGTGCAATAGAACCAGACACATCCGTAATGGACTTCTGGACTGCCCCCTCCCAATTGCAGCTATGAGGTACTCTATAAAAAGGACCAGCTGCCAGTCTGCTAGAGAAGAAAAGTTGTAGCTTGGAGCTACTGCAGTTAATTCTCTTGCTAGCCTGTAACTAGGCCCCAGATGTACTGTGAGAAAACCAGACTAGAATTGCTACCAGAAGAGTAGGTTATTGGGAGGGAAGCCAGGGTGTGCACAGCCAGGGACAGGAAGGTCTGTCTTCTGTGCTTTGCAGCCCAATATACCACAGCATAAAAAAAAAAAAAAAAAAAAAGGACTCTTTTTACTGGCTGGCAAAATACAAAATCTCCCAGTCAGGACGCAAACCTGATTTTTTGATGACATAAATCCCTACCTTAACCAAGTTTAACCCCTCCCCTTGTACAAAAGCAAAGGAAAAAATGCCAAGGCTCATTTTCCCTCTTTCCAGTTCATCATTAAGGTAGGGCAGTTTCTGCATGCATTGAAATTAAGGAAACACTGTCAATATTCAGCAAAGGGTCAGGCTCAAGTCAAAACCTAAGTCCTAAAGCTTGAAAATGAGGAATAATTTTACTTCAAAATCTAGCTTTTTAGTTTGGATTAACAGCTGATTAAACCAATATTTAAACAAGTCCTTGGCATGCTGTGCAAGAGAAACAGATGGTATTAAAGCTACTATAATAAATTGTAAGAAAAGATGTCTGATTCTCATGGTATGTAACCTTAACCTTCATAATGTTAGTGTAGCTTTTATTGCACAGGCAGACATTTTCATTTTTTTAAATGGCCACATCTGAAAGGTTAAAGTCAAGGGAAAGCTTTTCCCCAACTCTAAGAAAACACCTGTTGCTACATGATAGAATTTAATGCATTGCTGAAAAAGATCTGATGTTTGAGAAACAACAAGCATGCTCAAAGAGAAGAGGGGACACAATCATCTGAACGGACTGAAATTTTGTGTGGCTCTCCTCAGTGGCGCACCCCTGTACGAAAAGGAGAGGAAAAAACCTTTCCTTGGAGCTACATCACTGTCAGAAGGTATCCTTAGCTGAGACTAAGGATTTCTTCTGAGGATGCCTTGTTACTATTTACACCCCTTACACAGTAATAAAATGACACAGTCTTGGATGAAGGGAAGCTGGATTACCACTGACTATTTAATGTGATTCAAGTAAGGGGCTAATTTGATCAAGCTTGGATAGACCAGCAAAGACTCAAAAGGAAAAGTTGTGGTAGAAATCTGTCCTTGAGAATATGATGGAAGTATTTTTTTACAGTAGTAACTGTTCATTTTGGTATTTGTTCACAGTGCTATGGTATGTCTTGTTGATGTTTAGAATGGGATTAATACCTTAGATTTACAGCACTCAAGAATCAATGAAGTCAGGTCCAAAGAGGATAAAAAAGTCAGACAAGCTATCATTTGGGTCAAAATAATGATGACCAAAGCCTCCCTAGTGTTTACACACATGGTTTCTAAACAAAAGAGGTGGGACCTGAGATCAAGTATGAACAGAACAGGCTACAATTTCTGTTTAATTTCAAATTTCAGCTGAGCCACTGAGGGTAGGGTGGAATAATCTATAGGTTGAGAGTTGTCATCCTGGAAGGACATGGTAGTTTAGTGGTTGTGGTTTTTTCTTTCTTTTCTTTAAATTTGCGTTTTGCACTCAGACTCTGGATCATTCAAATCATTTGAGCATCTCCATGCCTCTCTCACCTGGAGGAGGTGGATGTTTGGAGATTACTGTAATAGTCAACTTGTTCTTCAGTAAAAATATTTCCTTTGATTTGTGGTGCAGTAAATATCTTATCAGTCCCTAGCACAGAATCGTTATCTCTTTGTAGATGTGCGTCCCCTCTAAGCCTAATGGATATTTCAAATCGGTGAGTACTAACATAGTTTGACAAGATAAACTGAATATCATAATAAAAAATGATTGCTACCAGCCAGGATATTATAGCATTAGTCACATTCTACTTTCTGATGTTTTAGTGCCACTTTAAATGACAGATAATGAGGAATGGCAGAAAACAACATATGGCTGCCAGCAGAGTTCAGTGGTTATCTGATCCCAATATTAGTAACTATGCTTAGACTGTTATTATCAGTATTTGTCCACAGCTCCATGGTGGTAAGGCAGCCAAGGCATTACTCATTCTTTTTTTTATAGTGACAAATGCAGCCAAATGCAGGTTTTCAAATCCTTCTGTGGAATGTTGATTTGTCAAAGGTGACCACTGTACCTGAGAAAGGCACGCTGTACTCTTTACAATCGTTTTCTTCTTTTCAGCAATAACGTGTCATAAGAGGCTGAAGTTGGAATTTCTTCTAGAGTTGCATCTCTGCAAACTGATTATAAGCTCTGTTTGAAGGGTCGTATGTGAGCTTTCTTATGCACTAATTTGTTAGAGTCTAATTTAAAATGTTACCCAATGATTAATTTTTTTTCTATCTGGACATTTATTAGTTTGTTGTGTATCTAGTTACCAGTGTTCATAAACTTGCAATAGTTCATCAATCTTTGATACGTCTCTGCTGATCTCAAACATACTTGAAAAGTGTTGTGGTGAAGAGACTAGGCAAAAACCCAGCAGACATCTATAATTCTGGGAAACCAGGCATAAAAGGTTGTGTCTTTGTAAGGCCTCCCCATGTGTTTCTCTAGCTTCTGTATCTTCTCTTTTATAGAAAATATTGCAAATGTTTAATCTAAGTTTGGGGGATTTTTTTTCTTTTTTTTTTTTTCTTTTTAGGAAAAGAGTTATATATATATATTTAGTAATCCTTGGTAATGATAATTCAGAATGAATGTGTCCATGCGGTTGAGTGTAGCCACGATAAAGTATGAAGGACAGGCTTCAGGATGCATATTCTGATAAGGGATAGCCATGACAGCAGCAAGCCAAAAAAGTTTCCTCTCTGGGCTATCTGCAGAGAGAGGAGAGCCCACCAAACACACAAGCAGCACCCTCCAAGACTGCATATGCTCCAGTTATTAAAAGCATTAATGAATAGTAACTTTATTATCCTAGTGTCTGAGCAGTTCTATAACTGCTTAGTAGGCACCTGTATACTTAGGGACCAAAGAGACAAGCTGATTTGGGACAAAACTATTAAAATTAAAGCCTAAACTTTTACATTTATTTACTTAATTTTTCTCCAGTGCCTAGAGGTGGCTAATTGGGATTTAGCATCAGCCTTTATTTCCTCCTATGTTTCTTGTTTGGGCACTGTTATGTATCTTCTGTTATCAGCAGATAAGCTATGTTTCCTACGTTGGTCAGGTTGAAACACTCTGGCCTGTCTTATTGGGTAGTTCGGCAGTGTAAGATTATTTTTTTTTTCTTTTTGCTTTTCTGGCTTTTTCTTGAGGTGCAACATGGACTTTGATTCTCCTCCTTAAAAGAAGCAAATCTGTATTTTCACAATGGAGACACTGCAGACACATGCAGATTCTCAGCACTGTGGTGGTAACTTATGTCTGTTTTGTGATTTTACTGCATTTGTTGGGCTGTTCTATCTCATATCCAGTTGTGCTTCTGCTTCAGAGTAGACTATAATACAGTAAAATTAGCTTTTCACTTCTCTTTCATAAATAGTCATTTGGGAAGAGTCTTCTGTGTTACACTTTTGGAAGTATGTACTGTGTAAGTTTATAGGAAACTTTTTGCCCAGCAGTTAGTACGCATTTATTCCAAAGTTTAATTAAAGTGTTTGATTTTCTGTGTAATATTTAGCTTCCCAGAAAAGTTTCAGACTCTGAGAGTGAATTGTGATCCATTATTAGATACTAATTCTTCTGGGCTCCACTCTGCAGGAAACTGCAGACAGGAAAGTAATTACAGTATCAGGTGTGACTTGTGACGTAAATGCTCTTTCTGGCCATTTATTGAAGCAATCTCTGAGGATGATGGCAAAGCAGAAGTCAATGGTGCATGAACAAATAGGTCTTTGATATCAGTAGCAAACTTTCCCCTCGGTGACTCATGTGAAGGGACAGGCTGCAATGGTGATGCCTTGCCAGGAGATTGACAATACAGGTTCTATCGTTGCTTTTTTGTTCTGACAACCCATTGGCATGACTCATAATCCAGATGTATAAATTATTGCAGTATGTTTGTATATTGTCTAGAATAATAAATCACTGAGCAACTTGTCTCGCAGCTCTTTGGTAGTGAAGGGCTACACTGCAGTTGAAACAGTAGGTAGAGCTGGAGAGCAGGGTCTGGAATTAGCAGATCTTGTAGGAAAGACGCCATGTCGTTTTTGTTGGACTGAACATATTAAGCAAGGAATACTTAAAGGCTCTTTTGTAGATGCTGAGAAATATGTTTGTTATTTGTGCAACGATGCTTGTATCTCTGTATACGCAGCGAAGGAAAAACACATGTGAGAAGCACTGAGTAGTCACATTGCTAGTTCTTGGTCTGTATTCCAAAATTTACTTGCATAGATAAAATCTGCTGCACTGCTGAATGGCTTGCATTAGTGCTGGTTTGAATCCTTGTTTAGCACTGAATAAATTACAGTACTAAGCTATAAATCTGCAACCCTAAGTACACAGAAGCATATGCTTTTGCTCTGAAATGTGATGCTTTCCTCAGTTTCTTCAAATGATTTGGGTGCAAATGCAATGGTCTTTTCAGCAGTATCCTGTAGGTTTTTGCAAGTATGAATCCACATTCATAACTGGAGGTGATGGCAGTTACAATAGTGTGCTGGTTGTTTGCAAATCAGTGTTTCCCTGCTTCAAGTCTGCAGTTCCACAAAATTTTGCTCTGAACAGTTGTGCAGCAGATGCACAGTTAAGGAGAAACATACCGTGTTGTACAAATTAAGCTGGAACACATTTGTGATCATGGTGGTAGTGAAACTTTTGTTACCATATTTGTTTGTTCTGAATTTTCACTCCCACTGGAAGCACTATACACCAAAAAAAAAAAAAAAAGACAATTTTGCCAGTATGAAGTGGTGACTGGCAAAATTCAGTTTCCACTTCACTCTGCCAAGGTGCTGTAATACAGGTGGAAGGCAAAGCTAAGGCTGTAATATGGGGCTTGAGAAACCTTTCCCAATAAAATGCCATTATTTTGGTAACAGGCTTTATGCTGATGGTTGAGAAACATGGCTGCCATACTTTAAAAACCTTTGGGCATGGAAGAACATCTGTGGCAGACTGATTTACAGGGGGAAAAATCCATCAAGCAAACAAAATGTTGTATAGTTCTGGCAGCCCTTGCACAACATCATGTAGCAATATACTACTGGGGTAAATGACACCTTTTTATGTTTTGCAAATATGACATCTGATTTTTTTTTTAATGGAAAAGTATGTAGGGTAGTTGCTTGGCTCTGCGTAAATTCCTTGAATACATGCAAAGATGAAAAATGTTTGTCTCCTCACTTTTATTGGTGAGAGACACATTCTGAAACTTCAGTTTCATCAGCAATGACGTCTGGGTTGTTTTTAAATGGTTAGGATACAAATGGTGGGTTGCAATACAGATGGTTAGTTGTGACTTCTCTATTGTGTCAATAGCATAGAATGGACTTTTGTTTCTGTGAACGAACCCTTAACATAGCAGTGGTTATTAAGTACTGCCTCTTAGAGTTACTGACATTACAGCCTGCTACAGTAGTGTACAGTACTGCTGAAACATATTGTGGATAGCATACCTTTATGCACAATATGGAATTCAGCAACTGTCTACATGGGTCAAAAATCATGTTTGAGTGCAGCAAACCAAGCACAGAAATCGGTTTCCCAGATCACTCACTCCATATAATGGAAGGTCACCAAGTGACAAACCTGTAAAGCACCACATGTAAGTGAATTCAGGCAATAGAGAGACTGCAGAGACAGTATCTGACATTAGTTAATGACCTGGGTCTGTCCTCCTGATGTAGCAGAAATATTAGTAAGTTACTAATACAATGTACATAGAAATATTTATGTACAAAGTTAAGAGGCATGCCTGGAACAGTAACTTTATTTACTTATATTTATAGGAAGCAGCACAAGATTCTCTAGTGAAATGTTAAATTTTCCTCTAGTATTTAAACCCGAATTTCTTTGCATATGATATCTAGGCTCATATGCAATGTGTTACACAGATCAGAGCAGTGAACTGGTTTTCCATGCAGGTGTTGCAGTTTGTGGAACCTGTGGTTTGATTTTTGCGATGTAGGAGTTTTCCACAGGCTACGCTTATATGCTAGTTTCTGTCTGCCTGCAATGCCTCATATTCCATAACTTATCACCCTTCTTTCTGCTATTGCTGAATCAATCCAACTAGCAATGACTTTAGTATTCTGTGGTTAAAAAATTTTCAATACAAATTGTAATTTAAAGCTAAATTTTGGAGCATTTCATCTTCCGTGCTTCCAAGCTTGCATGTGGCAGTGATTTTGGCAAAGCAAGTCTTGTTTTGCCAATTCATTCACTTTCTCCTTATGCCAAATTAATTTATAGTGCCCAGGAATAATATTTACCCTGCAAATGAGATGTCTTTACTTGTATATATTATGTACAGGCAGTACATGTACATATCAACAGCAAGAGATAGAGAGTCTAAGCAGAGGATGTTTTGTTTCCTCAGAAAGATGATTGTAATTAAATTTAATTAAGTGGAATTTGTGCAAAGTTGTCTCAAAAAGTAAAAAGAAATTGCAGGTTCTTTGTATTTGCGGAAAAGACCCAGACAAAGTGCACAAGAAGAGCAAACCAGGTAATCCTGAGCCTTATATAAAAAGATGGTCTACACAGCTCTCCATTTCTGTCTCCCTTCTTCAATCTGAGCAGTGTCACTTAATGCTTTGCCAGATCTGAAGTATCACAGAATAACTGGAATGACATACAATACTGTTTTGAGATTCCTCCTTCCTGCTTCAAGGCAAAGACAAACTGAAAGCTCACTACTGGAAATAAAGTACACTGACAACAGTTTACTCTGATCTCTAAAATCAAAGTGAGTGGGAGAGAAGATGCCAATGCAAAGAAATAGGTTCATATTAAAATAAATAGGTATTTCTACTTGATTAATAGTCTTTTATTTTGGAAAACGATTGCTGCTTCCTGAGTTAGTTTATCAAAGACAGTCAAAAACCTGCATCTGAAATGCCTTGCAAATGTGCTAGTGGATCCATTTAAATTTTGTGAGCAACTTTTCATTACGTGAAGATGATGGATACCTTCCTATTACAAAGCATATACAAAGAGAGATTCTTATGGATGTCTTGCTTGAATATTGTTTCTTATAATCAATGTTAATTTACTAAGATTGGAAGACAAAAAATACTATAAACACATTCTGAAGAAAAATGAACTTGCTAGGTTTCAGAACTATATCAATCACAGTTCTTTATTCTTTTACTCTGTAGAAAACAAAAAATGAAAGCCCAGCAGAATTTCTTGGATCACATTCCCTTGTTAAAATATGTTGATGTTGACATTGAGTTCTTCTGAAAGCTTACCACTTACCTTCCCTGCACCCAAAAAACGCTTTTAAAATTTAGGATAGCTGACTTGCATTTTCCAGTAGCATGGTTGCACTTTCTGATTTTTATTTGTGCTGTTTGAAGAAGTAAAATAGCCATGATTACAGCTATGCATACACCACAGACCTCCTAACTATTTACCCCTCTCGTCTGTCAGATTCTGATCTCTTCCAAAACGTGAGAGACATTCACAATGAGAGTTTTATGGCAAGTAGTGTAGTAAGACCCAATTTCTGATAAGGTTTATTTAGTGTGGAAAACAGAATGTAAAGAATTGTCTAGAAAAAATACTATGTAAGTTAAGCAGTGGCTTAATGTAAAATTATCACCATTCAATAGAAACTTAGGGGTAGAATCCTGATTCTTTTGAGCTTGATAACAAAACTGTCATAGTTCAAACTAAGACAATGATTCCAGGTGTTAAGATGCCAATAAAGCAGAAAACATTCAGAAAGGGTAGTTAATGGTCTTTTTAATATGCACCTTTAAAGTGCTTATTATAATTAATGCGAAGTCTAGTTCACACTTAGTTCATCATTGTTTATTTTCAAATTTGGGCCTCATGGCAAGACAATATGCAAGAGTTACTGTTCATTGCCTCAAACTAGGAATGAACCTTCCTGCTGCCGCCTCCTCTCCAGGAGTACTTTGCCTAAGGAATAATCACATTAAAATCAGTAGGATTTCTTACTGACTGAGGTAGCACTCAGCATGAACAATGTTGGCAGAGCTGAACTGTAAATTAAATTGACATCCTCATTCTTCTGCCCATTTCCTCCCCTAGTGTTGTTCCACTGATGCACAAATAGTATCAAACCTGTGTGACTGCTACAAATTCTAGTTTTGATACTGCTGGAAGGATGATGACATATTTTTAAAACTCACAGAGTATTTTTTCCCTTTCTTTAGAAGCAATAATTAAAGAGATTTGCATATAGGAAAAATCAATTGCAGCATTGTAAAATAACAGAGATATGAGATGTAGAATTGGATTTATCTATTTAAATGCCAGTTATTTTATTATTTGGTGATTTCTTTATCCTTACTATTCTCTTTCCTACTAGTGTGATAATACATTCACTTTCCTGCACAGCAGTACTGATAAATCATGCAAAATTTCTAGTCTGTTCCAGAGTAGTTTTGGCTGTATGTGTTGATTGTCACCTTGGACAGGAAGATGACTTAGGAAGAAAAAGATCTGATCCTGCAAACACTCCCTTGTGGGGCTGAATAATGCTGGCTGGCTCACAATCCCTCCCTCCTGCCAGACAGTAACTGAACGCGCTAGCAGAACTGAGTGCCTCGCGTACTTATTGTATTTCTAATTATGAAATTACTAAACAACAAGTGAGAGAACTCACCTCTTCCAGGAGCAGTGAGAAAAGATCTATATTGCCCAGGTTTAATGGGTAAGCATTGTCCATTTGGACTTGTCCCTGTCTATGCCAGTGGTAACTGTATCTGATGGGAAGTGTTTGAGGGACCAAGCATTTGTACATACCCTGCAGTACTGTATTTAAAGTATGAAGAAACTGAAATGCTGCTCCCTATCTTTTGGGTAGCTACTGGGCCAGAATTTTACAATAAGAATTAGTGGAAATTTGCAGATATGAGTATTGCTGGACTAGATGGAAACAGTGATACTTTTGACCTGGCTGAAATCTGTTGCTGGAATATTTAAATCTGACAATTCCAAACCTGCTGTAAGAGCTGTCAAGATGTACTTCTGGAAGGGCAGGGGTGGGTCAGCTTTGCTCCAGTGCCTGTGTGTTTGAGGATCCTGACCAGGAGCCAAACAAAACACTAATTAACACTTATTATTGCCAACATCAAAATAAACACCTTGATAAGCAAAGTCTGTTTGCACTTTATCTTTTGCAAACTCAACCACCTTTTTGTAGCTGGACAGAATGATCCATGTTGAAGAAATTTAAAAAACAGCTCCAGACATTAAGCCATTTTTTTAGTCAAGTATTTTACACATTGCTATAAACCATATATGGTAGTTTCTTTCATATTGCATTCGGGGGTTTACTCTGTTAATTAAACATTGACTCATTTACATTTATGTCCCTTCTACAGTAACAGCTTTATCTTGGTTACATTATTAATATTACAATTTAACCTCAGGTAAAATAAAAATCTCATAACTCTATACATTTTTCCACCTAATAAATCTGATTATCATGGCTTTATAGTATCTATCTCAAATAATACAAAGTCAGTTTATATTTTCCAGGTAATATAGACTGGGATAATTCATTCTGAGTCAAAAGCAAACTACCCCATTGATCCTCCTGCCCATAATAAATATTTTTTTCTGCCTGTGGTGTAGAACACTAATGAATTCAATACTTCCTACCTTGAAGAGTGTGGCCTGGTTGCTACCTGAAGAGGGGTATTTCTTGTTCGGAAATGGATGAGGGGCTGAAGACAGAACAGGAGGGTGTAGTGTACTGAATGATGTGATATGGACAGGCTGCTTTCCAGCTAATCATGTCCAAATGACCAATGGTTACTGACTCCCAACAAGGGATTTGGATGTTCCCAGTGCATACATCAGGCAAACCAAAGATCTTGGTGAAATTGGTTTTCTTTTCATCAATAAGCCTTATTCAATAAGAAAATTGTCATCCTACAGTGATGCAACACTTTGGAATACAAGGACTGAGAAAACTTCAGTCAGAGTTGCTCACTGAGACCTGCACGGAATTTGTGGTGAAGAACTTGAGCTTCCCTCCTATATCCTGGCTTTTAATAAAATTGCTAGTTAACTAGCTACATACCTACCCAAAAACTTCAAGCTTGAATAACTCACCTTTGGAGGGACAATTCTTACTCTCATTTAAATCTATAATGCTTTTTGGTAGTGGCTTCATTGAAAACAGAATCTGGCTCTCTTTTTCACTAAATTATCAAATCAACAAGGAAAATGTTTAATAGTCACATGCTAGTTGACAGCTGTGAAAAGTAAATGAACAGGCCCTAAAAAACCAAAAAGCAGGATAACTACTAGATGTAGCTAATCTAAAAATGTGCCTGAAAGAAGTAAAAACAATTACCAAATAACAGTTTCTTTTAGAAGCTCATTTAATAATGTTAAATTAACTTGGAACTCCTTAATATAAAGCAAGGTAGGTAAGTCATGTAATTAGTTAGGTTTCATTCTGATCTTATTTGCATCCTGAAAAATAAGAGCGCTTGCTCTACTGAAACCAATCAAATGAAAGAAGTGAAATCAGGATCATCCCCCTTTGCATGTAAAGGCCTTCTCTAACAATGACTGAATGTCAATGGCATTACTTCTGTTGACTGAATGAATGCTGAATTTGTCCAGGGGTCAGTGATCTTGGTCAATATGACTATACAGTTACAGTTTTTGTTTGCATACAGTCTTTTTTGCAGCATGGCATACTCAGGTATGTGAATTCTCCTGCTGGAAAGACAATATTAAATCTGATCCACTCATAAATGCTAAACAGAGAGGGACAATGCTGGGCCCATGCAGCTGGTGAGAGGAAATTTGCCATAGTGATTATTTATGGGGTTAAAGACTGGAAAAGAACATTTGCTCATCCAGGTAATTTCACAGGTAGAAAACAGCAAGGATGCAGTAATTTAATCTGTATAAAGGGCCACAAAAAAGGGGGTGGAGTTAATGCTTGCTTATATCACCTGAGTACCAGTCCAAAATATTTATAGTTAATATGATACTGGCTGTTACAGAATTGATGAAACATTGATCATTGAAGGAATACAATTTAGAGTTATCTGTGAGGGGATTCTCCTGTTAAATCCATTTATAATGTTTATTCTATATGTTGCTATGCAAGGGGAGGAAAAAAAAGATTTTTTCCTTAAGACAAAATACTCTGATGAGATCGTAGACTATGTAAGTATAGAAGTAGATGAAATCATAAGAATTCGTTAGATCTTTTTTTAACTGCCTCTTCATCACCACCTTACCATTCTACACCCATTCTATCTCCAGGGAATTTTTACCTTCCTTTGAAGAACGATATTGTACTATTAAAAAATGGAAAATATCAGGAAATAAACTGCAGCAACATTTAATTTTGAGCACAGGTGATGACTAAATATCTCTAGATTTTTCAATGATCTTGACAAACAAGAAACACTGACCAAACATAGCTATTGTTGAATAAGTCAGCGGTTGGTAGAACTCAAGGTCTCAGGGAGGTAAGAATTGTATCCACTTTCTAAGGACTGACTTTCTCTGAGCTGAACTTCTGATATTGTGCCAGCCAGAATTTTCTTGCTTAGGTCTGCTGCCTCCAAAGTTTCTGTGCAAGCCCTGTGCAACGGCAGACCTCAGAGCACAGCTCATTACAGGCTTGCTTTGGCTTGGCTTATTTTTGAAGTAGTGGATCTGTTAAAGATAAGGCTGAAGGCAATCTGCATAACACGTAGTGGCAGAGGTAATCCAGCAAGATTATGTTACTTCTTCTGATGGCTGCCTTTTTTTTCACTTCTATTTGTTGACCTAGACTACGATCTTTGACGAGGATAGTACATGGCATTCAGAGAGACTATCTGTACCTGTTGCTTGATGTCAGCTGCAGGATAGTTGAAGGCTGTGAATTTGTAATATTCCCCAGTTTTCCTCTTTCCAGGGAGATACAGTGTCCTCACAGGCAGTCTTTCTATAGTAGTTATCCATCTTCTACTCCTCCCATTCTTACTTCATTTTACTCTGTCCTTGAGCAAAACTATACCAATAAACAGAGGTGAAGTTTATTAATTCACTACTGTATATAATTCTGCCTCACACATGGATCTGTGCTATCCGACCATTTCTCAGCTATGATTTTACAATGCAATCCTGTAAAAGGTTTTATACTATTGGGACCTTATTATGCTTCAAAATCAACTTTAGAAATCTCTGTACTATAAAATACAATCAAAAATAGTTAAAGCTGAACAACAGTAAAAATCACTTACTCAACAGTCTCTAAATAAAAAGTAGTGGAGCTCTGTTTTTTTTTTTTTTTAATTTGAGTCAATTAACTTCCTTTTAATCTTGCAAAATCCAGTCACTTTTTCTTTGTATCTCATAATGAAACTTATTCAAACACAGCCATATACATTGCCCTTTTATATTCCACTAAAGCCAAGCAAGAACTTTGGAGGTGGAAGTTTAACTAGCTACATGTATAATATTATCACACACATGTTGGCACTGCTGGAGAAAAGAATAAATAATAGTGGTTGCTCTCATTAATAATTGATTTATAGAAAGCTATAGTCCTATAACCACAAAGTTGTAATAGAAATGAGAAGCATGTTGGTGGTCTATTAATATTACAGTTCAAAATTATTCCTTATTCATGTACAATCTCTTGAAGTTTTATGACAAGGCATATGCATTTATTCTAATCCAGAAATTGCAATAAACCCATACATTTTTAAAAACTGAGTCTGACTATCTGACAGGAAAAAATCTGTTTCTGCAGTTTAAAAATGGGTGTCATGGTTTACATGTAATTGATTGAAGGATTTTGTTTTTACAGTGTTAATTTCTTATTAAAAAGAAAAAAAAAACCAGAGATGAGCCTGTTTTGGCATTAGGACAATTCAGTATGACCACAAGCAGCTAAAGTGTTATGCACTAGTCTATTAATTCTCACTCAGAAGATGCTTTTGATATCTAGTGTTGTGCATCTTCCATAGCAATGTAGTATTTTGTTGTTTAGTGTATTTTGCACATTCCAAGAAACAATTCTCTAACGTCCAGTGCTGCTTGACATTGTCCAGTGAAATTTATTCCCAGTCACTTATAAGGATTTCAGGATTGGTATGGACATGCTACAGTGTAGTTCTAAATACATATGCAAGATTTTGTGTACTTGTGATACCTATACTATGATAAAACTAAAAAAAAAAAAAATGTCAAGGACTTACACTGAGTTAAATAGCTTTTTCTGTGAAAAGAAACAGAGGCTGTAGTTTTGAATTAACATATGTTTAAGGGGTGCAACATGAAATAGTGAATTATGACCGTGTTGGTTCACTAAAGTGTTGTTTCCAAGGTCACAGCTTGTTTTTAATTAAACACCTGCAAGAAAGATATGCTTCATCTTTCTTTTTTTTCTCCTCAGTAAAGATGAGAAGGAAGTTTTAATTTTCCAAATTATGCATTTCAACGTGTATACAATGCAAGCAAATAATATATTTTGCTGCTTTTTAATCATCTAAAACTAAGACTGACTGATGTGAAAGTTAAGTGTTTGGAAGAAAAATTCGTTTTTTAATGTGGAGTAATATATTACACTACAATGAGGTTATTTTTCTTCCCATATATTTATAGAACAGAAAAAAGCCTCTAGCTATCCTCCATTTTAGGCTTTTTTAATGATAATGTAAAAGATATGTATGACATTACTTGTATAATGTTAAAAAGAGGAGTTATTAAAATGAAATTAGATATGCTGATAAATAGTGTTTGGATAAAATGAGAAACTCTCCTAATGGATTTTTGTAAAAGTTTAATGAGTTAAAAAGTTTATAAAGAGTTAGTTCTTTTATAAAGGTGAAAATTTGAAATAAGCCAGAATTACCTTCATGCGCTTGATTTTAAATACAGGACAATGGAATGCATATGTATTGTATTTGATATGTTAAAAGAAGTATCATTATCATCAGAGAATGTGATTTCATAAGTCATTAAAAGGCTAAAAGGGAAATTGCCTTTTGATTTTAAACTTTTGGATAAAATGATACTGTGGGGACTCAAACTCGTTGAAGAAAGTGAGTGAATGCCTTGACCAAGAAATGAATACATCGCTGAAATGAACTTTAAATATAGGTCAATAATTATAAAATGTAATGCAGTTTCATGGATAAAATGATTAATTTTTTCAATATTCTCTACCAATTTATAGATTTATTTTTTTTTACATTAAGAGGACTTTATCAAAGTCTTGATGTATTTGTAAATACAATACTTGAGAAATATTAGGAACCAAAGAATTGACAGATGCCTCACAGAACATATTTCAGCAGCCATGTTGTCCACAGTCTTACTAGAATGGCAAACTGATCTACCACTATAGTATACTTGAAGTGTCCAGCTACTAATGGAGGAGGGAACTTGCTACTCAGGATCTCCAGAAAGAAAATCAGCTGCACAGTATCTCTTTATCGCCACAGGTAAAGATGCTGAGTAAGAAGTATCTTAAATCTTAGAGTGCTTGAACTGATGAAGAAGTGTAAGATACTGCCTGAACAATGTCTTAGATACAAGCTTGGACAGAACATGAATGGGTGGCCCGTCTTCATTGATAAATCAGTATCTGTCAGTGAATGTGGTAAGCAAATTCTTAAGTTCTCCCGGCGCGATCTCCAGGTTCAGAAAGTTTCTGTAAACTTGGGAAGAATTCTGATGGTCTATTGATCCTTAAGAAAGCAATCTTATTGGCTATTTAGAAAGAGATGCGTGCAAAGAAAGTTCTGTAATGAACAGTAAATATATGCCTGGTGTCTGCATGCTTGTGTTGATTGTCTTGATAGATAGGGAAGGTTGATACAAATGGAAGTGCGTAGCACTTGGCATACCAGTTATTCTTCAGAAATTAAGCACACTGGCTAGACACTCAGTATTTTGTCTAAAAGAGTTGGATGGATACTGTATGCACTGTATGCAGTCTGTATTTCTGAGGAAGTGATTCTGTATCATCCTGCACATACAAATTGTTGTCTTTTGTTTGTCTTTTGCTTTTAGGTGAAATAAACCTTTTCCAACTGGAAGTCTCCTGCACAAATCACAGTCAGTTCATTTTGTATAAGAAATAGGAGCATCCCAATATTTTTTTTCCTCTTTTGAATAATGTTTGTTCTCTCTCATAAGGTTGAGAATATAAACAGTCTTTTCAGAAGTGTATTGCTTGAAACAACATCTTCCCTATGAGGGCATTACCACTGTGCCAGTGTGTGCACTGGAGGATTCTCTTCTCCCATGGCCTGTGCCGTGCGAAAAGAGGCTTTGTGGCTGGGAAAAGGAAAGTCTTAAGAGCCATGTTTTGTTATCAGCTAGATATTAGTTTCCTGCATGGTACCTATGTAACTTCCACATCACTTTCTGCCTCCTGATGAGTGGTTCAAGATTATACTTCATTTCTGCCATGCTGCTTCTGTTATTTCAGCTTAAATTTTAAGCTCTTTTGGTCTCTTACAATATGACTATCCAGCATGTAGGATACTGAGCTGTTGGAAGAGCAGCTTGACAGTATTTTGACTGAGATTATTAGAAATGTACTGTTAAGTACATGTTTATTTGCTGTGCTGGATTGGGACTTTATAACATTTTTCCTTATAAGGGGGGGTTTTCTTGTTCCCACTGAGTTATCAACTTTACTTTTAGTTTTGAAGGCTAGAAAGACCATTGGGAAAATCTAACCTCCTGTACAGTGCAGGGCATGTTGTTTCATCCGTACAATCAGCAGCAATTTTTTGAAAGGTGTCCAACCTTGATATGAGAGATTGAAATGGAAGAAGAATCTACAAGGTATCACAGAATTATGGAATTTTCAGAGTTGGAAGGGACCTCTAGAGATCACCTAGTCCAACTCCCCTGCTAAAGCAGGATCGCCTAGAGCACATGGCTCAGGACTGCATCCAGGCGGGTCTTTAAGGTCTCCACAGAAGGGGTCTACACAACCCCCCTGGGCAGCCTGTTCCAGTGCTCTGTCACCCTCACCATAAAGAAGTTTTTCCTTATATTTGAATGGAACTTCCTATGTTCCAGCTTTTGCCCATTGCCCCTCGTCCTGTTCCTGGGAACTACTGAAAAGAGTCTGGCTCCATCCTCCTTCAACCCAGCCTTCAGATACTTGTAAGCATTAATAAGGTCTCCCCTCAGCCTTCTCTTTTCCAGGCTAAATAGTCCCAGCCCTCTCAGCCTTTCCTCATAAGGGAGATGCTCCAATCCCTTAGTCATCTTTGTTGCCCTACACTGGACTCTCTCCAGTCGTACCTGACTTAATGATGTTTTGTTAATAATCTGTTAAAATAATTTGTTACCACTGCATCCTGTGATGCCTTTCTGTGAAAGATTGAAGCAAACCCTGTTCTTAACAGCTCTGTTCTAAGCTGCTCTCCGTGTAAACACTGTCACTGTGCAAGACTGTGATCTCATCAAGTTTTCTCATTTGTCAGGGAAAAATGAAACAGTCAAAGCTTCTGTCAGTTTCTCACTTTCCAAATAATATTTTACATACTTTGCATTGTTCTTTTGTATCTTGTCAGTCCAAAACACATTCTCAACCTTTACGTTAAAAATTGGACATCCAGACTGGACTTGAGGTCTCAAGAGCGTGTGCTTAGTTGAACCTTAATGCTGTAATCAACTTGATAAATGCTTGGGTTTAAGAATCAGAAATCTTAAAATACTGAACTGTATGTGATTTTCTCAGTGTGGACTTTATGCCGTTGTTATCAGTCAAAGTTGATAATATCTTTTTTTACTGTACTACATTTTGTATGATTTTTGCTGATCATTTGTAGATGTCATAGTGAGGGCCTTCCAGAGCTTTCCAGCATCTGCCTTGCTTGACAAATATAGCTGCTTGTATATAGTTTAACAATTAAAAGTATCAAATAGTTTAGCAAGTCCACTGGAGAACTAATTTTTCAGTGAAAGGGGATAAGGAAAGAGTTACTAGGAGGACAAGCATGTTTGGGAAAAAGGGTGAGGAAATGAGTTGAACCAAGTAGAAAAAGAGATGAACTTTTCTTTTGCTACAACTTTTTCCTCTACCCTCTCTTCATATTTTCCCATGTATCTGCTATAGTTTTCATTTTTCTTCTACCTGCCACCCTCATTTTTTCCATATTCCCTTATCAGTTGAAATTCTCAGTGCAGAAACATCAAATCTTTCTAGTGTTTAAGAAAAATTTTAATCCTATTTTAAAGCTGTGCACCTAAATTACTTATCCTCCCTCACACTTCTAGGTATCTGTACTTCTGCCTTTCTTTATCAAAGGTAATTCCTTTTGGAAAGTATTCAGGAGCAATGAATAACTGGAGGAAGTACTTAGAAATTGCTGTTTAACTTAGTAGAAACTAAGTGAAGGAAGTTACTAAAAACAGTGTCAGGAGGAGTGTTTAAGAAAGACTCAACCTCAGTTCTCAGTCTGCAGAACAACAGGTCACTGACCACTCCTTCACAAGAATTGTGCAGTGGTAGGCACTAAGTAGCTAGGGTTACTGGGGAAGGGGTTTTGACAAGAATTTAATGTTAGGTACTTTTGGAGACAAACAGAAAGGTATAGATCTATTCCAGGGTAACATTTCCTCTTCCCCTCTGAAAGTGCGCTAAGAAAAGGCATACTCCATTTGTTTCTCCTGTTGGCTGCTGCCCATTTAAAATCACACATTAGTTTCAAGCTGTGCCTGGATACTGAATACGACACAAACCCGGACCAGCAGGGCGGTAATCCTGCCTTCCCAACCAGTGCAAGGAAATACATAAGTTTTACCTGAAACTATGCTGCTATGTATGATCTCAAATTTGTGACCATTACCACAATATGTACTGACAAGCTATTCAACAATCCTTTCTGCACTCTTTAATGATTTGCCTTGGGATTGCAACGCAGAATATTTAACAGGTTGTCACTTAAAAGTGGACGTCATAGCAAAATAGGTAGGTACATATGAGTAAATGTTGATTGCAGAATATTCTGTCTAAAGAGTGTGTTCTGATAGTTTTATTCATGTTAATATAAGATTTTTTTTCTCTACTGTGAAAGCAAATGAAATCAGGTTTACTCAAGAAGTAAGGTATTTGCAGTTAGTGATCTAGGACCAGATCTTGTGAACAATTTGTTTTTCTCTTAATGGTTGGTTTTACACTAGCATGATGCTATTATTTCCACTAAACTACCAGTATAAGCGATATGAAAACCAGCTCTGTTACTTCTTGCTTACACTATACAATTTATTTCCTTTAGTATCCTGGCAAATGAAAAGAAAACACTGCAAGTTTTAATTAGGTTGCATTCCACTGTTTTGTAAGGCATGAATACGCCTGGCCTCACATGGCTTGGATGGGTGTACTCTCTGCTGGGCTAAAAACTGGCTGTATGGCCAGGTGAATGGAGTTAGATATAGTTGGCATCTAGTCACAAGTGGTGCTCCCCAGGGCTCAATAGTGGAGCTGGTTCTCTTTAATATCTTAATCAATGACCTGGATGAGGGACTTGCGTGTACCCTTGGTAAATTTGCAGATGACACAAAGTTGGGCAGGAGTGTTGAACTGCATGAGGGTAGGAAGGCTCTACAGAGGGATCTGGCCAGGCTGGATCGATGGGCCAAGGCCAATGGGATGAGGTTCAACAAGGCCAAATGCGGAATCCCGCACTTGGGTCACAACAACCCCATGCAGTGCTACAGGCTTGGGGAAGAGTGTCTGCAAAGCTGCCTGTTGGAAAAGGATCTGGGGTGTGTTTGCTGACTGTTGGTTGAACATAAGCCAGCAGTGTGCTGAGGTGGCCAAGAAGGCCTACAGCATCCGGGCTTGTATCAGATACAGTGTGGTCAGCAAGACTAGGGAAGTGATCAGCCCACTGCTCTTGGCACTGATGAGGCCCCACCTCATGAGTACTGTGTTCAGTTTTGGGCCTCTTACTACAGGAAGGACATTGAGGAGCTGGAGCATGTCCAGAGAAGGGCAACAAAGCTGGTAAGGGGTCTGTGATTATCACAAAATAAGGAGGACATTTGATATAGGTATAAGATTTGACAATGTCTTCTAGCCTGGCCAAGCCCAGCACTGGTCCTGCATGCTCCCAGAAATGACTGGAGCACACGCGTTGTATACTGCAGCCACATGCCTCTGCTGTGCTTGTGCTGAGGATTTGCAGGAAGCATGGCATTTACTACATGTGTGCTCATCTTTGCAGTAAATTCATCGCTTCTTTTCACATCCCCTTTCCCTTCTCCCTACACACTAGATGTATGGCATGAACACGGAACATGGCCTGTATCTGCGATGCCCTGCCAATGTTGGTTTTGTCGTGCTCAAAGCCCACAGCACATACATACCTACTTCTGACTAGGAACTGTGGACAGAAGTATGCAAGTCCAGCCAGGGTCCTTTCTGACTGCTGTGGTACCTTATTAATTTGGGATTACTTGCCCACCTGTGTGTCTGAAACTGATCCCTTAATCTTTCAAGTTTCCCAGTAAGTTTGGTTCTTTGGGTTTGCTTTTAGCAGCTGAGGTTGCTAAGTGATGGCAACACAGTTATCTATTGCCCAGTGACTTAGAGAAAGGCTCCAGATAGCTGACATTATTTACTAAATAAGCCCAAATAAGTTGGTATTACCTGCTTAAAATGTTTAGGAGTAGAAATAATGCCCTGTGATGGAAGTTTCTTGTAACAAACAGTTGTGAGAACAGTTTGATAAAGGCTAGAAATATGTTGGATATTCACAAGTAACAGTTCTTTCTCAGAAATGAGCTTTAATTTCTGAATATGGGGTGGAGAGAAAAAACGATAAATGGAAGAGATAATTTTGTTTGCTGCTAATAATTTATCAGCTCTAATAAGGGTGAAACCTATCCATTAAAATGTATGCAGAAATGTGATGATAGTATTAGGAGTGCCTCATTATTGTTAATTCATTTAGCACTCAGTGTAATAGCACTAATCATAATTAACTCCTCTGGTATTAATAGGGTTGTCATACAATACTTACAGTATTTGCATGAGAATTCCACTCTAGATTCTCATTAATTAAAACACTATAAAAATGTCAGCACTTTAATTTGCCTTATGTTAAATACTATGAGGAGGCTTCCAAATTTTTCCTATTAGAATTTATCAAAGTACCGCTGCTACATTAATTTTAGCCAGAAATAATAGTTTGTAACCACCTATTTATCAGCTAATTACTTTACTCTTTAAAAGTCTTTCATTTTTCAGGGCATTACTGTTGCTAATGGGCAGAGGAGGAACAGTGGCTTAATATACCAATGCTGGAGTTCCTATTAGGCTAAATACCCCATATTTTCTGAATAGATTTCTCTGCCAATCTTCAAAAAACGCTTGGTGTCAGGATCCTGCAGGGCTGGTGTCTCCCTGGGGTTGGGGGGCTGGGTGCTATGGGGGCTCTGTCAGGGCCTGGCAGCCTCCCACTGGCTCAGCCAGAAGCAGGGCAGTCATGGGCATCCCCCACCATCAGTATGGGGCACCTCCCTGGGGACAGTGCTGGGCTGAGGCAGGTCTGGTTGTGGGCCTGCAGGTCCGTGTCAGGGCCACCAGTGCGGGTACAATCGTGGCTGTAGTACAGCGGGAACTGTGGTGCTGGTGGGGGCCGAGGAGCAGAGGGTCATATTAAAGCAGCTCCCATGGGAAGGGGGTCTACCCACAGCACACTCTGGAGCCTCTCCAGAGGCACCAGGAGGAAGGGGCAGCCCAGCTTCGCTATCTCCAGGTTGGCTCTGGGAACAGGCAGCCAAGCCTCCAGGAGGGGTATGATCTCAGGACCCTTACTAAGGTGTTTCTGTTTGGCAATAAAGAACAAAGGCAAGATATTCATGGCTGTTGTACCCAGTGGCTTCAGTGCTCTGTGAGCTACTTCTCTGCAGAAAGTTATTCTGAGCTCTCTGGCAGCCTTTCCACTGCCTCCTGCTTTCTCCTAAGCCCATGCTTTGCTGTACTGCTTAAATGAATCCTTTTTGTTGGCTTATGGAAATCTTTCTTCATACCACAGGCACTGAGAAATTCCCGATTTCCTTGACTTCTGGTCATAGGTTTTAGTCTTTTGCATGTAAAAACTGGTGGTTACAAGATAGAAGTGCTGTTGCTCATAAGTTGATGCATGCTCTGGATGTGAGCACTAGCAACGCAGAAAGGCAATGGTCATGTGCTTTTTTGTGTCCTGATCAGTGTACCTCAGGCCTCCCAGCTTTGGGCAGCCCTTGTGGCTGGCACAAAGTACTTCTCGGAAACTTTGATGACTGCAGAATGAAGCCCACGTCCTGGATTGTGCTGTTCTCCATAGGAATAGAATTTTGCTGTTGAACTGAAGGAAGCAGATATCACCTACAGTCTTTGGCAATGACAGAATAAGCTGAGGAACACATGAGGTGAAGAGGACTAAGAGCTGTAGTGGTTTGGTATCTAAAGTAAATGTGCATTAGCTCCCTTATTAGATGCATTGAGCCTTGGCCAACTGGAGATTTGTCATGTTACAGGAATCACATGGCTCATGTGATAAGGGGTGGTGTTCACACTGCCATCTCTCAGGCAACCTGCTAAAGGAGATGATGTACTGTATACATTGAGCCATTGTGTGCTCTTCAATAAATTCATTGATGTTATTAGCACTCAAAGCATTAAAAGAAAATCATTACTTACATCCTGCTTCGTCAGCCAAAATACAAGTGAACCAGGTCGCCATGCCTCCTGCAGGCAACAAGAAGCGAGTCTTAAAAAATCCTAATGGTTTTCTGTATTGTTTCTCCTTCTCTTTGCCTGTTGGTTCTTCAGAATATGCTGTTTCTGTCACCCAAGGTTATGAAAGCTGAAGGTCCTCAAGTTATTAGATGAATTGTGGAAGTGAAAGTAAAATGATAAATAGCCTGTGGCCATACACCAAGGTACTTAATGGCAGGATTATAATTTAAGGTTCACAGTGGGAGATTTAAACTTGATGTGATTAAAAAACACAGCTGCAGTTGTACCTTGAGGAACTGGCATGCAGTACCTGGTTTGAGATGGTATTATTGATCCAGAAGTTTCTAGCTTTATGCAGTACTGGAAGAGTTTCTTCTCTATACTTTCCTTATCTACAAATGTCCTGTGATGTTTCTATTATAGAAGCATATAAATTGAATATAAGCTTTAGAAGGTCTTTGTTTTCAAACTGGGTGCTTCGGGATCTCCAAACCATTACAGGGTTAATTAAAACTTATGTTTTCCTTCTTATTTTCATGCTGCCTCATTTGTACTCAGGGCAGGTCTGAGCTGGTTTATTTTGATAGATTGTTATCCACAATAGATTGAAATACCTTTCATAGTGCTCTCTGTAAGATAAGAAAAAAATTACTTGAGTTATATTTCTAAATCCTAGGTGACTATGCCAGTAGATTGATTCTTACTGTAGGTTTCCACCTTCATTTAAACATTGCTGAAATGAGCCTGAAGCCTAATAATTTTTCAGCTCCCTAAGAAAATATTGGAAATTATTAATTGATTGTGCATATTAAAATATTTATACAGCAGTAAAATCATCTTTGTTATCACTGATACAGACTATGGTCCAAAATCCATCCATCCATCTGTTAAACCATTTTCTATTCTCTTTTGTTTTCTTCTGTCACAGGGCAGTTTGTGACATGATTGTGTTATGTCTGTGATACAGTGTAATAGAATGAATTCACTTTTAATGCCAGTATTATTAAGATAGCTGTTTAGTTGTGTTGACATAATGACAAAGGGCTGAATAGATGGCCGGTCTCACAACCAGGTCCCTAACTTCATACAAGGAAAGGTGAAAAAGTAGTTTTATGGGCCCTGTCCAAATAATAATGGTGGGTTTTTTGAGTATAAAGGAATGTATAGGAATAAAGAAATCGTGATCTCACTTGATGTGACTATAGCAGATCTATGCGATTAGGATTTAATTTGTAGTATTTTTGTTAAGAAGTTGTAGTTTGCAAAAACAAACATTAGTCCTGTTATTGCCTTGCTGGGTGAACTTTGAAGAGCTTTTTGTCACCTCTTCTTGAGGAAATGTCTCCTACCATCTTTGTACAATACCCAGTATGGTTGATTTCTAAGCACAGTGGGAGCTTTTGTACACTGTCATAAAAAATAGTAATAATTTCAACTTTAAATTGCCCTTTCTTTGCAAAAATGTTGCATTTGGAAGGTGTCTTGGCAGTCTGCAATCTTGGCTGTCTTCTCACCTCAGTGGGGGAAGGAAAGCCATGCACTTTTTATGCAGTTCCTTATCAAAGGAGGAACTTGCAACACAGCAGCTGGAGAAAGCTGAAATGCTGGACCAGTTTGCAAGAATTCTGACAGAAAAATGGTATATTTTGATATTCTTCCTTCTTACTGTTTTTGCTGGCAGCCAACTCATGTTTATTTTTTGAAAAGTCTGTTTTGTAACTGGGCATAATGCTCTTGATTGGCAGAAATGAAGGGGGCCTCTTGCCCACGAGGAGGAGACCCTTTGATACCTTGTGTTGATCAGGAATTTTCTTATTTTGGGTGAGGGAAATGGGAAACATGAAAGAAAGGTTGCATTCAGAGGACTGATACTCTCGAGTGTGATGCATTATTATATTATAATCTCTAGTGTTTTCTGAGCTCCTGTTTGCTTAGATCAATTGCTGAGAAAATGAGGTTTTGCTGCTGCAGAACTTGTGCAGGGGTGGAAAGGCAGAAGATGTTGTACTTCACCTCTTGCAGCATCAGTATGATTGCAGCCAGGCCCAGAATCTCTCCCTATTGGTGCTGATGGAAAAAAAAAAAAAAAAGTTGTTAATGAAATTTGTTTTGTGTTCTCTTTTACCCATGTCCCAGTAATGAAATAAACTTGGCTGCCTGACAGGTCCCCACATTTCTCTCTGAATTCCACAGTGACCAGATCTGTTGAAGAAGATCCTCACAGGGAATTGTATAACAAACTGAGATGCTGTTTTGGAATTTCCTTTCTGATGCTATTGGCTTTTTTGAAGAGGTGCTGCCAGGACTGGTAGGCTGATTGTTGTTATACATTTTTCCCACTTGTAAACTTTATATACTTTTAAAACTGTGTTCTCAAACTCAAATAAGGGTTTGTGTGTCTGATGGTTTATCCATTTCTGTCTTATCAGCTGGTCATCAGCTGATGTAACCTCTGCTCATCAACCTTGCTTATACCCTTAGACAGCCATAGACACATGAATAAAGATTGTAAAAGTTTATTGCCATTAAAAACTATTTTGCTTTTGCAGTGTGGCCCATTTATCTATGCATCGTTATCAAAACTGTAAGTGACTTTTTTTTTCCTTAGTCATTAAAACTGTGATGCTGAACTTGGTTTTTTGTGTATAGTCTAGCAGAGGACTATTTACTTATAGTCTTGATACAGGTTACTGGTTGAGAATTGATCTCCCATGTTTTGTGAAATTTCAAACTAGATGAACCTGCTGGTTTCCTCTGACAGTCTTTTCAGGCAAAAAAAATTTTATGATGTGATCAAAGTCTTAGGTGCTGCTCTTCTTATCAGATTTAGCAGGTATTTGTGTGTCTTGTTGCCTGGACGCTACTAAATGTCTTTGCTTTGCTGAAAATGCCTATGACCAACTCCTAGTAAAAGTGCAGTGATCTTGGGAGGTACCATTTTGTTATGATTTGAGAAACACACAACAATTTATTGTTGTTTAGACAATTATTCTATCACACCATGATCCTTCCCCATCTGGGAAGGGGAATTGGGGGAAAACAAGGAAAAATGAGGGTTGAAATATAAATAGAGTTAATAGGATAAGACTAAATAACTAACATTAAAAATACTAAAGAGCCAGCATTGATCCTGATACCAGTGTAAAATATACAAATATTATGCTCAGCCAAGTCTATCAGTAGGAATCTGTGCACTCCCAACAGTGCAAGTTGCTTCGGCTTCAGGAGAAAGGGAAGGAATCAGGGCTCTGGCAAGAAGTTCTCTGGACCACTGCCATGAAGGGTGGGGGGAGAGAGAGAGAGCATCATGCAGAAAACTTTCTAATCTATATTGAATGTGACGTTCATGTTGTGAAAGAATCCTGTTGGCCAGCTTGGGTCAAGTGCCTAGGTCTTGCTTCTCCTCATCTCTGCATCTGGAAAGGCTCAAAACCACTGAGACCTTGAAACCCACATAGCATAGCTGGTTATAAAGTAAATATTTTCCACAAATTTAGGCACTAGAGTTTTCTGAAAATGTAGTTTTCCCAAGCATTAGAAGAGAAATTAGTCCCGTGTTGCTCAAACCAGGACACACTTGAATCTTTCATACTACAGATGTCAAAAGAAATAAAATGATACTATTGAGTATTGTGAGCCTATTATGTATTTGACTACTTTAGAGAGTTAGAACTCAAGGCTGGGTTGTCTGCCTTCTCACTACCCTATATTTTCTGGTATAATCTGATCTTAATGGGGGGGATATGTTTCTGATATACCTCAGTTGATGAGGCAGCTGGGATAGATTTGCACCATGGTGTAAGGCACTAGTGAGATTCTACTGAAATGGTGCCTCTAGAGTTGGACCACCCACATCTAACTGCGTGAACAGGACAAGAGCTTTTAGGAGAAGCAGAGTGGAATACTGCTTTACAAGGAGGGGATCCAAAATATTGGTTTGCCCAGAAAATGCAAGCTGGGAGGCAATGTTGAAAAATCCCGTTACTGTGATAGCAGACGTTGCAGCTCTTTTCTCTCTCCCACTATTTAATCTCAAAGACACTGTTGATGCCAACAGAAGGAGAATGTTTGAAACCTTCAAAGCAATGAGTTATTGGGACGTTTTCCTACTGTGTGTGGGAGAAAAAAATGGAAAACACTTTGAGATGGATGTTAATAAATATAGTAGTAGAAGATATACAATAGCAGGAGATTAGACCCAGTAACTCTGGAGGTCCTTTCCAGTATTGTATTTCTGTGGAGAGCTTAATCCTTTTCTGTATAAATAATTTCATACTTGCCACCCCAAGAAGTAGGTTATGCTACATTATCTCTTCCTGAGCTCTAAATTTCTTAATCCTCTCTTTAGCCCCATGCAGGCAGGCCCATTTACTTCGCTCACTTTTGCGAGCAAATTGGTCGGGAGGAGAAAGGAAAGGAGCAGGAGGAATCTGATCTGGCCCCATTTACTTGTCATTATAACTGCTCAAACTGTTTTGGCTTACCATAATGAAATCTTATTTTTAAATCCATGTTTACAGCTACAATTGATATACTTACATCTTTTTGTTCTTGGTAAAATATGGAATGATTTTCTTTTTAATGCTGCTGTCCCTTTCCCTCCTTCCCCCTCTCTGGTCCTGAATACCAAAGTGCAAAAACCCAGAACACCCTGACTCTTTAAACTGTACAATATTGACATAAGTAAAGACTAACCCGGTAACTTGGGGATGTTTTAGGAAAAGAATTTGAGAAAAAGAGATGAAGATCTATTTCTTCTTGAACCTTGCAGAACTAAAATCTTATTTCTGAAGAATTATATAATCTGTACTTTACTGAAACAGGTTACATCCTTTAGACAATTACCGACATTGGCTGCACAGGCAAGTAGATGACATTGTATAGAAAAGGAGGTAATTCACTGTTTTTCTATAGCAATAAGACAAAAGGAAAGTATAAGAATTTCAAGCAGTTTATAATGTGGAAATAATAAGAGTGTCCTCTCCACAGAGCCAGCTCTGTGGGCTTGAGACCACAGCTTGGAAGCCTTCACCTGCAAACATTCACTTGGGAAATTTTGAAAAAGTAGATGAAATCCTGATCATATTGAAATCAGTGAGAAGTTTTGGCACTGACATCAGTGAAGCTAAAATTTTATCCTTTATTTTACAGTTGTTCTGTGTTCTTAAAGTGCAAGGTATGTACTTTTTATTATGGCTGCACATGAAAGCAGGCCTAAAGAGTTATGTATGTACCTATTGAATAAAAGGTGTACGGTTTCTCAGTTAATATGCCACAGGATCTGTTGATGGGATATGAGCTAAAGGAATAAATTATTAAGAGACTACTGGCACTGGGATACTGCAAATGGAAAAATATGTATAGTTAGTACCAGATGTTAAACTGGAGTTTCAAAATTAATATTCTGTATGTAGGATGGCTATGAAAGCTGAAAGGCTTAAGCAGTATGCAAACCTTCCAGGGGAGATGAAAATCTCAGGCCTCGCCACTGAGAAGTGGAAACTCTCCTC
This sequence comes from Nycticryphes semicollaris, assembly GCA_013400055.1. Taxonomy (NCBI): domain Eukaryota; kingdom Metazoa; phylum Chordata; class Aves; order Charadriiformes; family Rostratulidae; genus Nycticryphes; species Nycticryphes semicollaris. The sequence continues at coordinate 349,667 of VXBJ01007794.1, read as the reverse complement.
TCAGGGAAGGCTTTCCATGAAGGATTTCTGTGAAATTGAGATAACAGCATTCCTCTTCTCCTTTCTTTGTTAGTCTCTTATGGCCAGAGATTATTAGTAATAGTGTATGTCTTTGTTATAATGATCTGTTTGTGTGAACTTAGTACCAACAACAATTCACTGATATTGATCGGGGCAGAAGTTCTCTTTAATATATTTCCCAAAGAAAAATTAAAATGACTATTTTTGAAGTACAGTAAATTGATCAGATGTTTCTCAGTATCTTACTGTGCTTCATCCAGTGTTTTAATGAAAGGACAGGGTATTTCTCAATACAGTGTCAAAACCACAGAATTGAGGAAAGTGAATTGTTGTTGTTATGGGAACAAAGGTCCAGGAAAGTGTTTCAGTTCAATTGTTTGAAACTGAATGGGCTTCTTTCATGGATGCTGAACATATGGGAAACCAGCCTGGTCCCAGTATGATCTATTGCCTGCAACACAGGCTTCCCTAATGATACTGTTTGTGCCATTGACATGCTCTTTGTCATCTGTGCTCTTTCAGTCATTCCTTCTCTAGGATTTCCCTTATTTCCTTTGTTTCTGATTTTGCTTTAATTTCACATCCATTTCTGTCTTTTCTTTCCCTGGTATGGCCTTCAAAATGTGAGATTTGGTTGTAATGAATGCATGTGCTGTATGTGGACAGAACGGTTGTCCATCCCTGTCCTCAGGTGTGCATGCATGCAGGCACAGAATGAGAGGAAAGTGGAACTAAAATCACAATTCTTTACTTGGGTATGTTTGCATTATTAAATAAAAGACAGCCCTCATAGTTAGTCCCGTGTGGATCTTTATCTCTCCCCCATTATCAGTTATAGAAGATAACAAAAAAAAAATGTTGTGAATACATCAATACTTATTTGCTGATACAAATACAAAACCAGTGGTGTCCATAGAAAAAAATAAAAAAGTCCGTCCTTTATAAACTTGTTTTGTTCTGGTGATGTAATTCTCATATCTTGGTATTTTTGCCCGAGACTTAAGAACTAGTTTCTCTACCCACATGGGGCACTTCATCTCCTTAGCTTGACCGTGCTCTTGAATTAACCTCATATTAAAGTGCTTGATTTCTGATTATATCAAAGTTTGAAAGCTGGTAATGTTGCCTTCTCTGTTCCCCATTCACAGCACTTAAACGAAGTGGCCAGAATGTCAAAATTGTGTAGCAGGGAGAAACTCCCAACAAACAATTCTTTTTTGGAAAGGGGAAGAGGCAGTTTCTCTTTAATTGGGCCAGCAATGCTCTTTTCCTCAAATGTCAAGACCTAACATAGTGAAGAGACCAAAAATAATGGGGCTACCATACAGTAAGTAACGGTGTGTGATATTCCAGTTTCACAAAGCAAGACGTAGTTTGCTTGTGCTTCACTTAGCTTTTGCTTTATGAGACAATAAAGTCCTCTGGCAAATAAATGCCAGGACCTCAGCCCAAGGGAGAGGTGATGCTTCTCGAAAGACTTTTGCATGGCTTGTTTATTGCCTCATAAACTAAAAGCCAAATGAAGTTGCTGTAATGTTACATTTTGCATATGAATTATTTTTCCCCTGTTCATCCGCAGTTATGCATACTTCTTATTGCCTGTGTTTCTTTCCCTTCTGTCTTTTCTCCTTTCCATTTCTAGCTGCAGATGTTGTGCTAGGTGGGAGCCCAAAATGTGTAGCCCTACTGCTAACCCTAGGTATTTACAATCAGGCACAAAAATTGTAAGATGCGAAGAGAAGTCAGTGCTTGCTGTATTTGTCTTCTGGGATCTGAGCTGATATGTTATATCTGGGACGTGTTAGAGCTATGTGGCTTTACAAATATGCTGTGTAAAAAAAAAAAGAAAAGAAAATGGATATTAAGAAATTCGAGCGTGTTTAGGGGCTTATGCTTCAACTGAGAGTTGGAAACACTGAACATGTCTAATTAATTCCTGAAAAGGGCAAATTTCAGCCATGGATGACTGCTGAAATGAGCAGTCCGCTCTACTACAAAGTCGTCTGTAGGGAAGATGGAAACCAGGCCAGTGAACAAATGAAACGAGTCATCCAGATGGATTCTCCTCTGAATCTTGCAAATCCACACAGGCCTCCCTCTGTCCTGGTCACTCCCTACAGGATACTTAGTAAAAATACAAGAAACAAGAAGGTAGGCACAATTATTTCAGGTGGTCCGTGAGTGTGACAAGTTGTAAGAAAATCATGATAATTCAGGCTGGACTTTAGGGAGGTGTGTAGTCCACCTCACCCTGATTGAGGCAAGGTCAGACCAGGGTCTGACCCTCAATCAGGTCTTGATTGTCTCCCAGGATGCTGACTGCATGGCCTTTGAACCTTTCTTCTTTCAATATATATTCTTTGTCTGCCATTCTCCTGCTGTACATCTCTGGAAGGCGTCTTGGTTCTGTCTCCTTGATAACTGCTTTGTAGATGTTGAGAGGCTGCCGTTAGGAGGTGAAATTGAGCAAAGGAAAATCTAAATCCACTTCAGTTATTTTTCTTTTTATCAGTGAGGGCTGCTAAGCTCTGGATCCCATTGTGAGATTAATTTAAAACTACTGAGAATATGCTGTAAGAAATAATTCTGCATTGACACCAGAGGGGAGGAGACAATTTCTTCTTATGTCCTTGACATCATATGATCCAATTAATGTTTTAGGGAGTGTGTCCTGATGGAATTACATCTTGTGAAGATTAGAAGCAGTTCTTTATCCACCCATGCCAGATTAATCCCAAACTACTTCTGGTCAACAGTCTGCAATTATGTTAATACTATTTATAAAGATTTCATTATGGGGACTCTTACAAACTGTGGAATATACACTTTTACTTTCTGATTTGTTAACAAACTTGTTGAAAGGAGATGAAATGCAAATGCTTTCATTCCCTCTGCTTTTCATCTCTCTCTGATCTACTCCAATTTTCCATGCAGTTACAGTTAATATTCAAGGCTTATGTTTTTCATAGATATATCGGAAATGTGGAAGAAGTGAATATTGCAGGTTCAGGACCTTATTGCTTTTGTATTTTGGTGCTGGTATAGTAGTAAAGGGGTTCAGTGGCCAGCAAGTTGCCCTGCCTTCTACTAGTGTTTGTATCAGCTGAGCCTGATTGAGCACTAGGTAGAACAGGTGTAAGTGCATTGCTTGATCAGTGATAACCTATGTCCTATTGCTCCTTGGTTTCCTTTTTTAGAGATTGAACAAGGCTATGTTTGAAAAAGAGCTGAAGGGAGCTCTGCTAGTTCTGGAGCCTTGTGGTTAGTTGGTCCAGAGGGGCTGTAGGGTTGTGCACCTCAGATCCATGAACTTTGGGGAACTGAAGGCTCAGGCCTTGCTGAGGTACTTTTGGAGAACCTGAGAAGAGATTGCAGACTGCTGAACTTTAATCCCTATGTTTTGCCTATGAAAAAAGGGATTCTGCTAAGGTGAAGATGGAGAGTGTGGAGTGGGAGCCTCCTGCCACTGCAACTAAAGGCAAAACTCCTACCAACTGCAGAAACAACTTCTGGTGTTATACTGGCAAGGTGCCTAAAACATTGTGTAACTGCTGATGGAGCTCAGGAGGATTAATGGCAATATGAAAGTCATATGACTGTTCAAGTCTTTAGAAGTTCCAAAATGGAAGCCAATGAAATGGCCACTGGGGATACCAATTTGATCATAGTTACAGGTGTCTTAATTTAAGTGAAAGGCCTGAGAACAGTCCCACTAGGGCAATGCAAAATTGCTAATTCTAGTGAAGACTGGGGGATTCCAGGCTTCATTTAAAAACTATATTTCTAGTAGTGAACACTTGAAAATTCAATCTCCAAGTCCTATGCCGTCATGCCGTAAAAAATATCCTAAATCGTGCAGGTTGAAAAGTCTCATGAGTATAAAGGTAACCTCATTGTTTTGTGGGACCTACTTATGATTTTGTGAATGCCTGAAATTATCCGTTCTTTATACTGCTATTTTTGGCATGCTTACATTTGCTGTGGATTAATGTTCAGACTCTCCTATGTGAATAGCATGAAGTAGTAGCTTCTTTTATTGTAAATGCCATTGGCGTTATTCTTAATCGACTAGGTATTTAAAACATTCTGTGGCTTTTTTGAAAGACTGCTATGGTCAATTATATTTCAATTCCCATTCTTATCCCATGTCAATTGGTTGTTTAGCAATGAAAAACTTAATTAGTTTTCTACCTCTACAGTATGTTGCCTTTCTACCACAGATCCATGTTTAAATGTTCCTTGGAGACTGGCCTCATCAAAGAGCATAATTAAAGAATAAAGTTTACAGTATTCTTTTCTGAAAGCAGGCTTATTTATATGCTACAAAAAGATTGCTTCCTATGCTTTAAGTATTTTTTTCTGTGAAGCAGTATAAAAAGATCTGCCTTATCAAATCTGTTTGTTTTTTTATTGAGTTGATTTTTTTTTGGGGTGGGTAATTAGAGCTCCCATCCCAAATGGCACTGACCTGTATTGAAATCCCAGATTGTCCTATGGGGTTTTGAATGTTTATGCTCTGTAATGGCTTGTTTAGAAGTGTGTGGGGTGTTGTTTTTTCCCTACTCTGAGCTCAAGAACAAATGCAGCTCTCCCTCCTGTGTTTCATGGCTTTTGTGTTGGTATAGAGGGACTATTGTTTTTAAACAGCAGGTTTTAGTATAAAATACAGAGATCTGCTGGTTACACTTCTCCCATGGGCTTTAACCTTTATCTATTAAGAAAAGCCACAACCCAAACCCCTTTGTTAGTCGTTGTTCTTACCAATTAAACCTTTCAGTTAATGCAGCTGAATGACTGATCATGATCAAGTGCAGTTAGGGGAAGCTGTAGCTGGGCTCAGTATGTTAGTACAGCTGCTATTAAATGTATTAAACTTTTAGATGCAGGGGAATCAGAAATCCATGGCTGATCCCTTTGTTTTCACCTCGGTGAATCCTAAAGATCAGCGTTAGCAGTGAATACATGTTAATTCATTGCTGCCAGCTGGTAAAGCACCCATGAATAATAGAAGATTATAAGCAACTCGCCCTTTTCCCGAGAGCATTTATCTATATTCACTCAGAGGCAGTGCCAGTTAGAGCTGGCACAGTTGTCCTTTGTAATGAAACTCTTGACCTAGGAAAATTATCTAGCTTTGTAAGGACTATTTCTGATAACATGCAAGTCACTGTAGCTCTCCAGAGCTCGTGTGTGACTGCTGCAGCTCTGACTTCCCCATCTTGAATTCACAGAGGTGGCTGCATGGCCGAAAAGATTACCTGATGTCTGCCTAATGCCATGTGTACTTAGCGTTTTGTACAGCAGGGCTCCAGGAATCGCAACAAATCAGCTTCAGAGATCGCTTAGCTGAAACCATGGACAGCCTCTGATGTCTGCTTATTTTCTCTCCATCAGGTTAACGCCGTACTATAATTAGTCATACTGTATGCACACCTCTCCAGCTCATGGGAGACTGTCACAGGAGATTAGCAGTTGGTTAGCAGGCTGCTTAGTTAACTGTTACACAAATTGTGTGTGTGTGTGTGAAGAACTCTACATTATAAGGAAGGGGAATTTTGTGTCCCTTTCCTTAATAATATAGTGAAATGGTATGTTGATGATTACAAAATATGAGGACTAATAGGCAAGAAGTAATAGGAAATCAAACTGTTTTTTTTAAATCACGTGAGCAAATCTGTGGACTCTTAGCACATGGTAAAAGTCTACCAGGGAAGAGTCAGTGCTTAGTTTAATGTGAGTTAGCTAATAAAATTCTCTAAAGAGCCTGAAAAGGGATTATGTTATTTATATATGTATCTTATCTTAATATGTACTGTGCAGAATTAGGGCTAGTAGTTAGTTACTATATCAAAGCTCAACTGAGTAGTTACTTCTGTGCCATTAGTTGTATTTGAAGAAATAAGGAACTGACACCTCCTCAACTTCATTATGATTAGCTATCTGCAAGTACTTCCATTGCCTTTAACATTCTTTTTGCCTTTATCTGCATCAAGTTTCTAAATATGCATATAAGGTAGAGACTTCATTTAACAGAGGTTTGTAATTATTCCTTGAACACATCCTTACTGCCCCACCTGGTTCCAAGAAGTTTAATACAATTTTGGGCTAGAAAGGATGTAAGTGCGTGCACAAGAGTAAGAAAAAATGATAAAACTACATGAAAAATATTTTTATTACATATGATGCCATTTTTATGAAGTCTATCTGTGTCCTATGACTTTGCCTAGTGGTTGGTTGGAAAAATGGGAATTTGAGTATTTAGTTGTTGATAAATTGCAAAGTTGGAACAATGTGTTGCATCAGCATGGATTCTGGCTTTATAAAAAACTTGATGCTCTTTTGTAAAAGACGAAATAAATGATTCTCTGCTGCAGTTGGTAGGGATTTGCTATTGATTTTACTAGGATTTTCTCCAAGGAGACCAGTCTCGACAATGTAGTCCTGAAATGCAGGCAGGGTATATGGCTACAGTGTGTTCTGTCGTAAGGTGAACAACTAAGAAATGGTAGGTTTGTGCTGAAGTATGTGCTCTATAAGAAAAATGTAATGAAATCTTACCTTCTCATTAACAGGAACGGAAAACCAGTGGCAACATTTCCTATTTGGTGGTGGACTTTGTGGTTTTTCATAATCTCTTGGAAAATCTTTGTATCTGTGGTGGTTTTTTATTCTTTTACTTGTTTGTTTTCCTCTGATCAGTTTCTTAATTAAAATCTCAAACTATGCTTTCAGTTAAGTTTAATAATCTTCAGCTTCTGCTTTCATATCTTCAACTACCAAAAAAAGGAAAAAAAAAAAAAAAAAGTGGCTGTGCAATGCAGGTGTTCTGGGAAAAGAAAAGTTAAAGAAGTACAACTTACATAATTTCCCAGACATTTCCAAAACTACTCAAGCCAAAAGGCTGTCAGTATTTCATGCTGAATTTTTTCATTAGCATTGCTATTCCTGTTCACTTGTCTGCAAAAAAATAAGCTTTACAGAGAAAGAGTTGTGTAGCTGAAATACTTTGCTGGTGCTTATGACATTTAGTCATACTTCCATTTACTCCAGCAGAGTCTTGTTCATTTAATTATCATCAGTTTTGGACTCTCTATTTCTGTGGTTACATGACTGTAAATGTATTTGGATTCTGAGGAAGATATTAGCAAAATTTTGCCCTTGAATAAGAAATGATTTAAGACACAGCTCTGTTGGTTTCTATGTTGTCCAGCTTTCAGCAAGGAGTGCAAGTGGGGGTTTTTTGTGAAACAGAAATATTGTTTACTGCAGTAGTCCTGTTTATACTGGTCAGGACATGTGCCGTCATTTGATTTGATATACAAATGTACTCACACTGATATACTTGAAGTATTTTTTTCTCCTTTATCAGAATGGTTTGACAGAATTTTGATGAGATTGTTTTTTTTTTTTTTTGACAGGATAGGGCTGTTCTCTTGATGTATGGAGCTTTACTAAGCTTATGGCTGTGTTTGTATTCTGATATATTTATCTTTGAAATAAATCTGAAAGATGTTCTTGAGGGAGAAATTGCTGATGAGATTGAAACAGTGAAGCATTTTGGTAAGCTGATGGCATTTTTACAATTAAGCATCATAACTGTCCATCAGTTCTTTGGACTAAGAACAGGTATAAAGTAGGAATGAGTACATAAAAAGGAAACTCAAAAAGATAACAGATCTTGGCCATATTTAAGCACTTGTCCAGAGCTAAACACATTTATAACTCCGGGAAACCATCTGAGGACCTAGTGCAACTAACAGGCCTAAGTGCCAGCTTACCAGTAGCAGCCTTAAGTCTATGAACTTTGTTATAGATGCACATGTGCTTCGTGTTTAACTGAAGGGTCACTGTAATGGAAAACGCAGCTGTGAAAGCTGGTAATGTAACTAAACAAAAACTTATGGCCGTATGGAAGTGTCCTATTTGTTCCTCATCAGTCATTAGCTGTTATTTGTGGAGGGGGGTAAGGAATGAATATGTGTGTTTTTATGTAAGCAACATGCTGATTTTGGGGAATGATGGAAGTGCATGTCCAGTTTATGCATTGGGAGAAACTTATGGAAGTTGAACTGCTTAACTGCTATTTTTGCCTCAATGTTCACTTTAGAATGGAACTGAGCAGATGCTTTGTTAAAGCTGACAGGAAAGAAAGGAAAGTCACAGATCAGGAAAATGCTTGTTAAAGAATTTCTGGAGAATCTGAGCATATTCAAATCAGCAGACATGAAATTTATCATAGTGTGCTCAGTGAACTGGTTAATTTGATCCATTTTCAGTTAATTTGGAGACCTCATAGGACAGGTGGGGTTTCAAAAGGACAAATATACTTGCAGTAAAGAAAAAAGGGATGTGGGAATAATGGCCCAGTGAGTTTAATTGCAAGACCATAATTGTGGCATTTGAATTTTGGAGTAAAAATCCTTCTCCTTGTCCCCAAAGTTGTACATGGGGATATTCAGTCTCTAGAGCCAGATGCTATTTTCTGTGAATAAATAGCATTTAGTATCTTGTCACATACCTTTTCAAATTATGGCATTTGCCTGGGTGGGTGAGTATGCAAAGGGAACCATATCTGTGTGTATTGAGAAATACATTGATTTCCTGAGCTGTGGAAAGAAAGTAGATCATGGCAGGGCTTTGGGACCACCTACTCAAGTACAGCTGCTGAAAGACCAAAAACTAGCAGTTATTACTGTTATTAACTACGGCAGAAGAGTAATTTAGCGTACACTAGAGGCAGTTTTTTTTTCATAACAGGAAACGGCAGGGAATCCCAAATGGCACAGGATAAGAGTTTAAAGGCAGAAAAGAGAAGTATCTGAAAGTCAGTAATGTGTATTTTGCCAAATAAGACTAGGCAAGACAATAGCATGGAAAACCACAACCAACATGAAGCACTAGGAGACACTAGGACAAAGGAGATGATGTTTTCGGTGCCAGAGCATTTCTGCACTGCCATTTGTCACACTGATAAAAGTGATGAACAAACTACTAGTCTGGATGCAATTAATCTGGACCTATATTTGTTCTTTCTAATTTGGGCATAAGCACCTGTGCTAGAAAGAGTGATGTCAGCACTGAGCAAAGGGCCCTAGGCACTGGAACAGATAAGTAAATGAGCAATGCATTCCCCCCCCCCCACCCACCCCAAACACAGCACAAAATAAAATAGGAAGCCTTAGAGAAGGTTGGGACAGATCTGAAATGGAAGAGGCAATGCTGACCATCTTCAGTAAGCAAGTAAGTAAAATAAACATCTGGATAAGTAATGGATTGGAAGAGATGCATGCTGCAATTATAGCTGCAGAAAAAAACTATTTAAACGTTATTAGGTTTAAGAAAATAAAGTCAAGCACTTTGCCTTGTGAAAAGAAGGGAACTGAAGAAGGGTCGGAACATAAAAGGGTAATGGTGAAGTTTTCAACTGATGGCACTGTGATGAAAGATGATAGATGAAAGAACCCAGCTGTCCCATAATTTATGCCCTTAGGAAAGTTCTTGTGCCTTCAGGCAGATAAAAAGAGGAGCTTGGCTCTGTCTGTGTTATTATTATGAAGGCAGTGAATTTGACTTCTTATAGTACTAATGTAAAAAAAACTTCCTCTGAAAATGAGAAAGCTGACTCAGAGGGTTAGGATTTTTTTTTATCCAAATTTGAGCAAGTGCTAGCATTTATGTACTTATAATATTATTGCAGTACTGCATGTTAGCAATATACAAAAGTACTAATTTCTAAAGTGTATATATTGTATTTTCCATGAGATGGGTCATTCCTGACATAAAGAACCTTTGAGACCGACAGCCATCTTTCAAAAAGCTTAATAGTATTTGCTGATAGTTCTGACTTTGTACTTCATGGGATTATTTGGCTGTTATGCTGCTTAATTATCTTATTAATTATAAACTTACAAATAATTATTTAACTTCTTTCCAGTTGTTCCTTCTATCCTGTGGGCAGACGGTGGACCCTGCATTGCTTGGGGCTGTTGTAGCGAGATAGTATTTTCAACGTATGAGAGTATTTATCTGCTCCTTTATCACAGCTCCAATGTAGTTTAGAGAAAGCTTAGAGTCACTGGGGGGAAGCTAATGCTTTACAAGATGATTTGGGTGCAAAACCTCCTGAATGCTATATTGAGCCCATAGCATAGTTGAGAGGAAATTTAAAGCTGAGGAGCTCAAATGTCTCTCCTGAAATCCACACCATTCTTGATTGAAGTTGTCAAAACAGCCTTTTTAATGTATAGCATGACCCTGTGGCAGGAGAGATTTCCACTCAGGTCTTTATAGAAGAAGCTAGACAGCATGGTGCTGGGAAATACACGGTGTTCAAAGCATGACAATAGTCCCTTTCAATCATTAAGTTTAAGGATGAGCTATGTTCTTGTAATTTGACAACTGATTGAAACAGGCGAATGTTCAGTGCTGCAAGCAAGCATCTATATTCTTATTACCAATAATAGCAGGAACACCCCGAATCTGCTATGCACAATCTTGAAATTGATCTTTGAAGAACACTGTGAACAGAGTTAAGTGTCTTTATGTTATGTCTACAGTCAGCAGTGTAGTGGGTTGTGGGCCTAAGAAGGTTGCTGTGTGCCCAAGGGATGTGGGACTGTATGGTGACACTAACTACAAATCCTAAGCGCATCAGCATCCTGATGTTAATTCACAAGAGCCCTTTTTTTTGCTGCCCTGAATGAACAGTTTCCTTGTCCAGAGGGTGGGTGATCCCTTTCTACACCTTCTGACATTCTGGAGCTCTGCCCTCTGAATGACATAGAGTCCTTTGGAACATGGATTGATTAATTGAGGCCGAAGTGGTATTTCTGGAAGTCCTGAGTAAAATAGGTCGGGTTGAAGACCACCTAACAGGCATTTTATGACATGCATACCTCTACTAAATAAGATTAGATTATTTGCTTCCTGTCTCTAATTTGCAGTACTGTACATAGAAGTAACCTGGATGGTATTCAGTTGCATTCTTCATTGTGACTAAAATGCAAAAGAAATTCTATAGGTGAGATGTCTGCAGGTTCTTAGCCAAAATGTTTGTCACTAATGTTCTGCATTTCAAGATTTATTCAGGAAAACTTAAACTTTCCATTCTGGAAACACCGAAGGGTGGCTTAAAATCAAAGGTCTTGGTGACCCATCTTAGAAAAATATATTACCTTACTTAGAACTGGCAAACTCTTGAGAATAGCAAGATCTGCATGGTAGATGAGTAAATCTGCAGAGGAGAATATTCCTGAAGGAATTTTGAAAGTACTGCTGTTTAAATAGGATAAGGCATTATCACTTGTTCCTGTGTGCTGGAGGCGGGGAAATATCCCCCAACCTATTTGAAAGGACTACAAATGACATCTTTGATTATCTTATCCCGTGTTTGAATGTCCTATTTGTGCATATATGCTATCAATAAATTGACAATACTGCCATAACAGGCAAGATCTCTCAACAGCTATGGTCAATAACAAAGATGTATGTGGGGCTGGTGGTTGTATGCCAGAAAATCCATTACTACTTTGAACAAGCTATAAAATCAGATAGAGGTTTGGTTTTAAGTCTGTTTCCTAATTTATGATCCCTTCTGAAAAAGGAAGGAGGAATCTGTGCTGAGGAAGCAGAGTTAAAAATACTTTAGAAAAATATGAAATTCACGGTGCCTGTAGTTGCCCTTACTGATTGCAAAGTTTTTTGTGGTTTATATCCTCTTTCTTGACAAGCTTTATCTCCCACATACATAAGCTCCTCTTGAGGTTCTACAATCACAGTTGCTTGTGGAATGCAGCACTCAAGAGGCCACCAGGCAGAGCAAGTAGCTGTCTGTCAGGTAGAGCTACATTCTGAAACAAGGAGATGCGGAAGATATGAAGCATAAGCTTGCTATGTTTACAATAAAAGCTGCAGCCAGGCTCACATTTTTGAATTTTATAGGAAGATATGGAAGTGTGAAACTGCCTCCGGCAAAATCACTTGAGTCTCTCTGGTTGTGGTGTTGCATGTAGTCTCCCTAGAAATCAGCCAGCATCTCAGAAATCGTGAGGTTGATGACGTATTTATATATATATTTTGTATAATATTTTTATATGAATGTATTGGTAGCCACAACTCTGTGTGAGTAAGGTAGGCAACTACCCGTGGGACAATCAGGAGTAAAAAGAAAATATTTCTAAACTGTCAGCTGTGACTGATTTCCAAAAGAGTCATTGATGGCTGACCCTTCCAGTACCCAGAGGCTGGGCCAGGCCTAATAAGTCAGCTTCAGGTATCTATGGTGTGTGGTTCTGGAAGGTTGTCTTGGACATTTGGATTTGAATGAGAGATTTAACCCCTCAGTTGTTCTGAGAGGATGTATAGAGAAGCTGAGTGCACACCTTGGTGGGATATAGTGGTCTGAGCTCTCATTGAAGAAGACCTAGAGGAAGGGACCTGAAAGCTGGGAAGGATTACTGCTGATAAGCCTAACTTAAGGTTGTGTTTTGCATTTGTTTTACTTGTGGTCTGTTGTTTACTTGCGACTTGCAGAAGCAAGTTTAACCTTTTTGCTGCTTCTAATGAAGTATACTTTGTGTTGTATGGATCTAGTGGGTCTGTGGAAAATCTTGGGGTTTTCTATTTCCATGGATGCACCATGTCAGAAAAAAAGCATATGTGTCCAGTCTGTGTGAAGGAGACTGTAGAAAAGGACAATGTAGTGACTACTGGGTAGGTGTCTTCTCTAGGTGGGAATTCCCTCTAACTGGCCGAAATTGGCACTCTCTTCAAAGAGCAGATGACAGAGAGGCATCCTGTGGTGTGGATACAACCAGAGGAATCTCAATGCCTTTTTACAAGAATACACAAAAACTTTCAAATTGCTTTTTTTGGTCACAGGTATCTCACATGTACAATTCCTGTCTCATTGCCAAAATGCAGGGAATTGAAAAGCGAGTCTCCTAACAGTACATCTACTTCCATTCAGGAGAATGTTTCCCTTCCCATAGTAACCAGGACTTGATGTATGTTGCAGGAACAGTAGCTGTTCCCTTCGCTTCTGCTGTTCTTTGTCCCCCATGGCAAAGGAACGTCATGTAACTGAAAGAAGTGCAGCTGTTCAGTATAACACTGCCCTGCGCTGGAAGGAGAGAGTTGGGTCAAGCCTGTTGACACACTGATTTGTTGCAAAAGGGCCCTCAATGCAGGCACTCTTTTCTGCAATCCAGCTTGCTTGGGATGTGTTCCTGATGTCCCAGTGTTGTGGCAACTACAGTCAGAGGAGCAGGAGAAACATGATTCAGCCATGTACACAGGATCTTCACTCAGGTAAACACCTTGGCTTCTCTGAGAAGGGAGCTGAAGCCTGAAGGACTGTAAGAGAATTTCACATAAATAGCTCACTTGGAAAAACAAGATGAATCCCATTTGAGCTGTTGTGTGCCTATTCAGAAAGTAGGTCCCTCAGCACCTGCTAATTAGTACAAACCCTGCAAAGTGAGGTGCAATCACACCCTGGAACTCGGACAAGTCAAAGTGGAATAGTTCACTGCTGGTGTTCCCGTATTCCCCTCAAGGTAAACATACAAGTTAAATTCTTAGCACTGTACAATTGTAGGGCATTCCACATCAGGACACAGCTATGAGACCTGGCAGGACAATCATAGCAGCTGAATTTCTAAAGGAAAGCCCCCTATGTGATTCCTGGCAGGACGATCACAGTGTTTGAAATCTCCAGCCGTGAAAAACTGCATAATACAAAGCTATCAAAACATATAATATTCCCAGCATGAAAAACATAAAGGGGGCATGGAGGCTTAAATTGTATTAGCAAAAACTTGCTGTAATTGGTCTTTGGCAAGAATGAAAAAAATCTGCCATTCTGTTTTCTGGCAAGGGCAAAACTTTATAAGTTGAATTACTGAGAATAATAACCTTCCCTAGCAGGATTAAACTTCCGCTTAGAGCATTGCACATTTAGAAGTTTATTTTAAAATATGATTTTTTTTTTAATATATCTAAACTATGACAAAAATAACGGGGTGGGAACAGAAGACATGGGAAAAGTGGGACAAAAGGCACTTGCATAGTATCCATTTCCTCAGACAGTTACTGAGAGATACTAAAGTGGCCTCAGAAATAGCTAATGTGACACTCTGGTTGCATGTGAAGTCCACCTCTGTCAGGATGATGTTTAAGGCCAGAAAAAGGGATCATATAAGAACAGAACTTGGAGCTCAAATAGAAGGTTAGCATATCAGATGACCTGACAGTTAATGAGTTTGTTCTGTTCTCTCTTTCCTTAAGTGAGGTGCCAGCAAAGTGGCAGGAAGACACGTTCTTGCTGGTGACAAGGATCAGCATTACATAGGTGTAAACTTTGTCCATCCTTGTTTTATTAACTGTGATAGAACTTGGTGGCTGGGTGCGGTCTTGTCCTTGTCCAAGTTTGTGGCTAATCTGTGTGCAATAATACAGAGTCAGAGTTTGTAGAGCTATTTTTGCAATGGTTAGTAGTGTTGCATCTATAAACATTACTTTTCTGTGAGTAAAGGGTTGGTGCTGGAAGAAACATAAAGATGGATTATTTAAAATGCGAACAAGGAGGCAACAGAGTAAAGGAGGTTCTATGAGAATGTTTCTTGTGCACCAAATACCATTTAACCACATGGGACTGCTGCTGTGAGCAATACTGTATGTGTAAAAGCTTGCAGATGAGCCTGCTTTGTAGTAGCACAGGTTGATTCTGACCAGATGCTTTCCCTGTCACCTGTGCTTCTCTGCCTCCTCGTTTGTATCCTGTGCTGTGTGACTTCAGAGTTCATTAATGTTAAGGACTCATCAGCACTGGACCCAGACTTGATTGCCCTCAAATGCAGCATAAGTAGGGAGCAATGGTCAAGAACTGTTCCCATTTCATGAAACAATGAATTCCTTATGAGTATGAGAATTGCAGCTAGAGATCTTAAACAAATCAACCTGCAGCAAATGAGGACTGTAAGTGCTTTTGTCTAGCCTAGAAGCCAGCATCCTTACTGTTTTGCTGGAGGTAGAGAAGTCAGTAGAATGACCAGAGATATCGTCTAGGGACCTTCTGCCCTCAAGTCAGGAGCATCAGGTCTTCCAAAAGAGATCTTTTCCTTTCTGGTACACAACCAAAATGAGATATGTAGGTTTGTGTGCAGGCTAGTTGGTGGAGGGAGTACGAACTTCTTTTAGGTAAGAGAGATACTTATAGTTTAAATAGCGACAGTTAAATTTCTATTGTTCCTTGATGCCCTTAAGGGTTCACTTGCAGTAATCCCATTGTCCTTTCATATGTTGGGGATGAATGCACAATGAATGCTGGCATTTTATGACAAAGCATAGAATGATGTTGCCTTGAAGCAAAATCAAGATTGCTTGGCAGCTGCCTCAGGCTCCCTAGGCCAAAAGGGAGGCTGTTGGGTTTTCAAACTCCAGAGATTAGGAAGATGGGCCATTTTAGGAAGCAGTGGCAGGCCTGGAGCTTTCTAACAGGTTTGAATGAAACTGCCACACGCTGCCAGAGGAAGGAGTGAGGGAATCAATCCAGAAGTGCCTGCTTTTATAACTTCAGAATCACAGCGTCTGCCTGGGATTAAATCCTCCTAATCTCTTCACTACAGGGCTGATTTTTGCATCATGAGCTCTGTTACACTGGGGAGAAAGGTTTGTGCTGTGCATTAGGCAAAGTTTTCTCCTGGAAGGTGTTCTTTGCTGCTCCTCAAAATGCACATAACCAGTGGACATTTGGGGCACTTTACTGGGAGAGTTTTCAAAGGTGCTTAGAATTATTTTTACCCAAAAGAGAATAGATGGGATGAATAAGCATAAGCATGAAGCCTAGTCATCTCTAGACCAGCTCCAAGGTGCTATTGCTACCCAATTTCCAATCCTCTGGGTATTTCAAGATAACAAGCAGTTCAGAATTACTCCTGAAGTAAAAGTCAAGTCCCATATTTTGCTTTTTTTCCAGCAAAGGGTCTGAGTGGCTTTATTCCCTAGTGGAGGGATAGGCAGATCTCTTTTCCATCAAATGTCTCCTCCCTCATGCCATACTGGCTGAAGCCCGTAGCAACATTTCAGAGCAGTAACTGTTCTTACAAAGGCTGCTTGTGGTTGCTCCACTTTTGTAGTCCTTTTCACCCTGTCTGTGAAGCTGCACTCCCACATCTCCCCTAGAATTGACTTCTGTTTATGCTGGAAAAACTGTCTACTGCAAGTGAAAGACACCAAGGTAGAAGATTCAAGAGCTTAGTGTAAACATATATGCATCTAAAACTTTCAGTGTAGCTTTAATTTGCTGTTTACGACCAAACCCTTCCAGGACACCTGGAAGATGCAACAAGCAAAAAAGAGAACGGGAAATTAAGTGATAGGAAAAGAAGAGAAAATGAGGGAAATGGGATAAAGGAGATGTTATGAATTGACTCGAAACGAGAAATAGTCCAATAAGAATTTTATTAATTAATGTATTAAGGCTGTAAGCAAAAGCAGCACTGGGCGGCAGGGGAGTCACCATTCCGCCAACTGCCGCACCTTCCCCTCCCAGCACAGTCCTTTTAAGTCCTGTGGTTTCTGGGTTTCTCATTCACTCGGCGGTGCGTTAGTAGTTACTAGGGGGATGAAGGCACTTGGTCTTCCTCAGCCATGTCCTTTTGACCCTCTTCCTTATTTGGTATTCAGCTGCTTCTTCAGGAGGGTTACTTAAGCTTATAGGTAACATATGGTTAAGCAAGTAAAGAAATCATTAACCACAACCTGCATTCTTTTGCAATGCCTGACGAACAAAAGGTCTGTTTATTTCAGGAGAGACCTTAACTGACGACTCCTTATTTCTTTTCCTGTTACCTATTTAAAGTTAGAGATACTGAACCTTGAAAGTGATTCCTGTCTGCCTTGTGGCTTTCTCTCTTAGCACCTGTAGTCAGCTGGCTCACCCTCTGAAGTGAATGTTTTGTAAATGACAAGGTCAAGAGGCGAGTTAGCCAACCTCACCAGTTTTCTTGATGTAGAGGTGAGCTTATGCCAGCTATACAATACACTAGTGGTGATGGAGTGTGGCATCCAATCAGATTCTGTGAACTGCATTAATGATCTAGGTTGTCTAGTGAAAGGAACTGAACACATTTTATTTCTACAACTTGTTTTGTGGACAATTTTTCACTGAACTTGTAGCTTGATACACCACCTAAAGGGATTATGTACTCTGTCATGGAGACAAATGAGGGAAATGTCCTTAAAAATAGAGAGCTGGAAAACTAACTAAAGAGAAGAGTGTGTATGGTTGGATTAACAAATGGCAACCTGGTGGTCTGAAGCTTTTTTAGAAAGAAATCTGGAAGACTTTAGGCTGAGAGACAGAAGCATAGTTTCTATCTTTTAGTGAAGATTTGGCATCTCTTCAGTCCATCCCACTACTTCCATCTTAGCCAGCTGCATGGGAATTCCCTGTGGGTGGCAGAAGGCCACCAGCAGTGCTGTGGTATCATATGCTAGGAGGAGGTATGGCTCACGTTCATCTACGCTACAGCTGTTCTTGCACTTTGTGTGGGCTCCTTAGGTCTGTGATTGGCTGAAATAAGTTGGAGTATCTTTTGGCCCGCTCTAGTTTGGGCTGGTCATTTATGCAGTTGTTAATCTCCACATCTAGGAACTATGAAGGTGGCCTAAAGTCTTTCCTGTTCTGATTCTCAACAGTATGAGAAACAATATCTTGCCACAAGTAGAGGGCCAAGTTCTTATGCCAAGAAATGAGATTAGATGTCTTGAATCATGCCAATATAAATAGTTAAGGTAGAAGTATAGTAAAAGAAATCAAGAAGAACTTTTGGGAAGCCCTTGTTTTGGGGTATATTCAAGGTAGACCCAAATCTCCTTTCTGACCTAGACCACCCTTACTTTTGAAAGACTGTAATATGTATATATTCACTCGATGTGAAGCTAGATTTGCAGCTAACTTGGCGTTTTTTTTTTTTTAGTTAAAAATCTGGACAAAATCAAGGAACTTAGTACTACTGAGCTTTGACATGTTTGGAAGCCATGGGTGGAAGCTAAAACCAGTTGAAACACTGCTTTTGGAGGGGAGATGTGGTATGTGTAATATATTCCAGATTTTAGAAAACTTACTACATGGGAGATTCCCTCTTGACTGCTGTAGGCAGTTGCCCAGTTGTCAGAATGAGATAAATAAAAAACAAAGTTTAATGAACTGAGTTCACAGAACCACAGAACTTTTGCCTTAATGAGGGGCGCTTACTCTTTCTGAGAGCTGAATTAATATATTGAGCTGTAATCATAGCATTCTACTCCCATCTTGGATAGGAAGACTCTCTTGTACTAGGAGAGATGACCTGAAACCTGGAATGGCATTAACATGTTACTGCCTAGTGGTGACAGTTTTTCTCTTGTGTCTTTTGAAGCGTTTCTTCATGTAAGAGAACAGCTTCCTAGTGTATTCCAAAGAAAGCTGTGTATAAAGTGTCAGCATAATTACACTGCTTTGTGTTTTGGATTAAAGGGTCTTACTGAAACCTGGTATTGCTCTCCTTGAGCACAAACTTCAGTCCAGATGGTGACACTGTGCAACTTTGTGGTGGTGTGTTTGCATGTGGTTTGTGAGATTTCTCTCAGGAGATGAGGTCTGGTGAAGGCAATTGTGTGTACCATTGTGTGAGATGGAGAAAGGCCATGTGTTCATCTCTCTGTGGTTAGGGCAAAGCAGAATGAATTTTACTTGTGCTAAGAAGAACAAGTGTCCAGTCTGTTGCTCGTAACTGATCCCAGCATTTTTTTTAGTAGCTTGTCTTATTGTCTACTCGTAGTGGTTATGAGAGGTTCCTAAGACTTTAAACTTTTCCTGGTGCTTTTAAGGTGTCTGTTTCTTTTTTGAGTATTGGGATTAATGGATAGAGTTGCTTTACTCATCTTTATAACATCATCTGACATATTTATACAATGTTCTAGTTTCTTGTTTCTTTTTGGTATTAAGATTTTCTTTGGCAAATTATATTTTTTCATCCTGTAATATTTCTCCAGGTTCTTTTAAGTACAATATCCTAAAGTAAAACCATCACTACTCTGAAAACTAGCAAGTCCAGAAAAGAATAACTATCTTATGACTATGGATGATTTTATTAAACAAATGTCAGCTCAGCTGTTTCCATAAACTATCCCATTTAACATCCCCAGTAATTTGAAGGCCTCTGAGATGCATCCCCTTATTGAATTCCCCAACCTCCTTTTTCTCTAAATTTGCTTGTGGAGATTTCCTGTGGAAACCCTCTCTTCTCCAAAGAAAGGATACCCTGCAGATTCAGGTCCTCAGTGGGAAGGTAAGATGGGTAAATATTTATCAGTTCTGGACCAAGCCTGTACATGACAGAATTTTTGTGCATGTTCCAGCCTGTTGTAGGAGAATTGGGAATAGTTGAGGACTCAGTAAATTCCAGTTTTAAATATGCTTCATCAGTTTATATGTGCAGTAATTCTCTGATACAATGATAACTGGATGCTGCTTGTTACTTGCTACTACATGAATCTCTTTGGAGTAAGCAGCTTGATCACTTGCATTTTCTGAAATTGTAATCTTTTAATCTTGTTCTGGCATAGTACTCCTGAAAAAGCTCATTGCTTCTACTTCTATTATCCCGTCAGAAATACAGCTTTTTAGTCAGAATTTAAGGATGAAGAAAATGAAGTGTATGCACCTCCTGCCTCTGCCAGCAGTATCCCCTGCTCACCAAGCTGTCCCAATTTTGTCACCAAAAATTATCTTCTCTGTGTTTTAGTAGGAGGTTAGCTATATGGGGAAGAGAAAAGGGTTATACAAAGTTTAGGAAAACTTCACTGATCCATTCCCATTACATTTTTGGTATAATGGTCCTTACCAATCTCAGGGTCTGTAAGTGCATAGACTCTGAAGCGTTTACTGTAATAACAGTATCTACACCGATACTACCTTTTGAAAATCAACCCTTGAGACAAGTCGTACATTAAAAAAACCTGCCAAAACACAAAGAAAACCACCCCAAAACCAAACAAGGTACCTCTTGTCTACTGTTTTTAAAGAGAGATAACTATTATGTCTAAGTGCTTTGAGAAATATTTTTGAAAACCCCAAATTTGAAACTTATGAGCCATGTTGCTGTAACAATTAGTTAGGCCAGGGTGTGCATTAGTAGGCTGCTGGTGCTCTTCTCAGATGGATGGAGGCACTCAGCCTTCTGCTTTGGTCCTCAGAATGCCTCCAAAGCATGTGCCAACAGCCTATTGATGCACAGCCTGTTGTGACTTATTGTTATGTTCAATGCACAGCAGATTACAAAGGTAGGTTATTTGTTAGCATGATTTTCCAGACCACTGCTTGAAGAATTTTAACAGCGTCCACTCAACTCCCTAATGCATAGTTCAGTATGAATAAAACTCTGCTTGATGATGTTTATAAGAGTCTGTGTGCCCACTGCTGACGAGTCATGGAAAACAGCATATTCCTTTGACTCCTGACTATAAGCGTGACATGCACAGGTTATTAGATGTATGGGGCTGTGCTTTACAATTAATAGATAGGATATAGCTTAAAATAAAAGCAACCAAAATCAGACGTTTTTGTTCTGCAAGGAAAATGAAGTAAACACAGGTTTCTCTGTCTCTCTAGCTGCTCTGTCTTGCAGCCGTAGCACTTCAGAGCTTCTGCCAGCTGAACAAGTTGCCCTCCTGTTTTTCTTGACCTGTTGTTGCCTCTCCTCATTATCCAATGAACTTCTCCAGTGGCTGTTACTACCAAAACCTCATTAGATCCTTTCTCTTCCTTTGTTTACTGAATGTTCAATTATTTCTCACTGTATCTACCCTTCAGATGACTGGTTCATTTGCTTTCTCATAATGGCATGCGGAGCTTTCATGACAGCTGAATATCTCTGGGGCCTTATTCCAGGCAGTCATAAAAACAATCTTGCTACTTTTGTGCATGTCTGACAAGGCCATGGTGTGGGTAACTTTGCTGTTGTACCTAACTTTATCCAGCAGAGAGCTGTTCCATTTAAAACAAACAAAAAACTCAAACAACTTTAAATTATAACACCAGATCCTTAAGTTAATTGGAGGTTCCTTTATCTTTCTTTCTTTAAGACTGACAAGGGTTGATTTTTCCAAGACACTGGAAATTGGCTTGGACACAACTTGTGCTTTTGGGTTACCAGTCAGGAATATAAGTGTGTGTTTTTAAATTTTTGCTGTCACACCTCCAGGCACCTGTGCCTGGAATTCAGCTGGAGGGAGCAGATTAAAGGGAAGGTTGTGGCATTCAAATCGCTGAAACCTAATTGCTGTGATTTATTTATTTATCTATTTATTTATTTATTGACTTTTCTCCTCGGGTCTGTTCCAGCCTACCTCAGTGAACTGTACTTAGTCTCTCTGCTTGAATCAGCAATTCCTGTTAAGCACCTAGAAGAAGATTAATGTATTATGAATGATATAATGATAGTTGGTTGAAAGGCACCTTGTCCTCACCAATAGTAAGTGTGGTAATGTGTCAGAATTGAGAACACTAACCTCATAGCCAGCTTTATCAACTCACCAAAAAAGGCAATATGTCTGACTTGTAAACTTCCAGCTTTGAGGCAGTTAAAAAAAATGCAATCTATTCTTTTTCCATTTATTTATAGATTTAATTACTAGCAGTTAATTAGGGCACAATTGCATAATTATATACTACTGACCTAGTGCTTCCAAGTGGGAATGATATTTTAAGACTCGTTTTTGGTAAATGTTTCAGTGTTGCTCCGCAGCTTGAGCTTCATAATAGTCTGAAACCAAACACTTAATCTTCCTGAATGTGTCCTCAGTGTTAGTGAATGTGGTTATATGTATTTAGGTATTTATAATTCTCCAATCAGTGTAATATCTGAGCCACTATAGACTTATGTATTTATGTGAAATATGTGAATATTTTTAAATGTGTGGAGGTATCTCCTTACGTGCTTCTTAAAGTAATTGGAAAAGCCTGAGTCAGCTTCTGAACTCTCTCCCTTTAGTTGTAAGGGTATTTTCCTCCTTCCTTTTTGTAATAATGCATACATTTCACTTCTGCATGTTTTTTAATTTCATCTCTTTTACCTGTTGGCAATGTTTACTAATAGTGAATGTCACTGTTAAATACAGAAATCCCAGTACGTGGTAGGGCTGGTCAGTCACAGCTGTGGTAGGAAGGGGAAAGGGAAGACCGGGCTTCTGGAGAGCCAGGAGACTTAGGGTACTGCAGTGCTTAGGTGGTGGCTTGTCTCAGAATTAATTTTTTTTTTTTAAAGATGAACAAAAGAATGACATAGTACCATACAAAACCTGAAAAACTGTTTTAAAAATCTGAGACTTCTGTACAGCTGTGTGCTTCACCGTAATGCATCCTGGCTTTCCCAATGATCTTTTGAAATTCTTTATGCATGCCTTAAGAGGATTTTTAGAAGCACCGCTGTCTTCAGTTTTAGTGGGTAAAAATCCTCTATTGACTTCCATGGGGCCATGAAAAGAAAATAAATGCTGAATGTTGTTAAACACCTGTCCTGTTGTAAATTTACTAAAATAATGTTCACTTTCCCTCTAAGCCACAGATATGCTTATTTAGGCTAATACTCTTCTTCTAGTAATCTGCTGTGTCTCCTTCCACATAATGAGGATGAGCAATCTATAGACTTTCTAAACTTCTGTGAGAAACAGTGATTGCAATCTTATCCTTTATACGTTGAATCTTGGTTTAACAACTAAGTACAACTTCTAGGAGAATGCTAGAGTCTGTGAAAGTGTTTTATGTGAGATGATTATTCTTCCTGTCATTAGGAATTGGATTAAATTATTTCTCAGAGTTCAATGGCTACTAAAACTGGATATAAAATCTCATTGATCTTAGATTTTATTGCATAAAGACTAAAAAAATGAGACAGAACAGGGAATAGCATTTTCCTTTTAATTCCAACTTGAACAGAGCATTTCTTCTGCCCTGTCAAAAGTATTCAGAGGGGAGAAAGCAGGAAAAAATGCCTGTGAGAAATTACATTGATTTTGGAGAAAAGCTTGAACCGTGCTGTTCCGCGAACTGTGATACACAGAACAGATAGATTATCCTTTGTTTAAAAGCTCTTCGTTCAAGAGACTAGAGAAAGACTGACATGGTGGGGGAAGGAGGCACAAGACAACTGGGAAATGGTATTGCTGAAGCAATGCTGGCTTTTAAGAAAGTATCATACAGACACCAGTGCGTTTTATCTGGCACTGTTGTAGCTGGTGCTTAGAAACAGACAGGATACATAGCTTTAATGCTTTTCTCTTCATTTTAAAATTGATTACCGTACAATAACATAACATCATGTTTTTCAACACAGAACATGAACAGAAGTAAGAGGAGAATTCAAGTACATTCTGGTCTTGAGTTGTGTAGATTTTTCTTCCCAACTCCCACTTATTTTAGTGAAAAGTGAAGGAAATTCCTGCCTTTCAAAATGTCAAAATGGTCTTTAATTACCTTGGAAAATTACCTAGTGACATCCATGTCGTTATGATTCTTTTGGAATAAAAAGTTATACAGTATTTCTACCATTTAGTCTTTCTAAATGACTGAAAATGTTGGTATAAATTTCTAAAATTCTATTGTTTTGATAACTGCACTCAGTGACTCCACTTCTTTGTGGTCTCAATAAATGAGGCCTGTATATTATAGGATTAAAATAATGGGAGAGAGTTACATAATTATTTTAACCTACATACTTTAGTGATATATGACTGTATGAATGTGGCAGGGCAGGTTAGCTAAACTGGACCTGCGCACTTGGTCCAAGTGGATTGTAATCTACTCTAAAGAGGTATTGGTATCTTTTTGGGTTTTTTTTGTTTTTTTGTTTTTTTTTTTTTCTTCAGTAGACTTTGAATTGAGAAGGTTTGGAGTACTGAGCATGTGGAAGCTTCCTACTTTTGTTCAGCAGCCAAGTAAGGAGGAGCGAAGGCTGATGTAAACAGCAAGCGTTTTTTCTTTTTTTTTTTTTTTTTCTGTAAAGTAAGGAAAAGGAATGCTTCCCAAGGGAAATTGGAGGAGACCTGAGCAATTGATTCCAGGGAGCCAGTATTAGTCTTATGTTGATTCTCTGTGGAAGTCTGTATATGAAAAATTGCCCGAGGTAGCTCAATAAACAGGATATCTAAGGATTTCTGCTGTACAGCTATAGAGAAAGTTGGACTTTGGATGGGGATTTGTAGTGTTGAGGGCAAAGGAAAGATACCAAAGTTTTAGTCTAGGTAAATTGGAAAAGGATCACACTCTTAAGAAAAATAGTCTCCTTATGTGGTGCAGGAGTGATGTTTACATTAGCTGGTGCGAAACATTGAAAATAATGAAGAGTCATATTTTAGAACTGTAGGATTTATTATAACAATTTAGTGTTACTAACTGTAGATACCTATCTTGTATTTCATTTGGTAATCTAATAAATAAAGTGTTCGGTGTCTAAATCAGATATTATACTATTTAAAAAAAAGGTGTCCATCTTTTTAAAAAAGAGAATTCAAGCAAGAATTCAGAGTTCTTGCTGCATTTTTTTGTACTCTTCAGGGAAAACTAGAAATAAGTTTGAATTCTAGCTTCAGCTTCCAGGTGTAGTGTTTTACTGTATGATACTTGTCTGTGGTAAAGGGCCCTCTATTGTCAGAAATTACTTAATGGTATGGGTATTAACAGAGCTTGATTCAGTTGCCTTTTGGTTTTCTTTTTGATGTGTATTTTGTTGAACATTCTTGGCTGTTTTGCATGATTCTACTTTTCCTTTCTTTAAACTCTTTTGTCAGGATGCCAAAGTGGAGACACCAAAAATGGGTAAACTAGGCGCATGAAATAGCATCAAAGGAGATTTTTTTGTTAGAATCTTGTTTGTGTTATTGGCAAAGGCAGGTGTACCACTAATATTTAGTATTTCTGTACTTGTGTTTTGTGAATGGATTGTAACTAAATTTTCCTTGCTGGGGTTATTCAATATTAGAACAGGCAGCCCAGGGAAGTGGTTGAGTCACTATCCCTGGAGGTACTTAAAATATGCGTAGATGTAGAGATAGCAATATGGTTTAGTGATGGTTTTCTGTCAGTCTTAAGTTAATTGTTGGACTACATGTTCTGAAAAGTCCCTTCCAACCCAGGCAATTCTATGATCCTACTGTCCCCTTTTTTCCTCCTGACTGCAGTCTATGTTTGCCCTTTGTGGAAGGAAGATGAAGTCTGCCTATTAGCTTGATTTATGGTGCATTGTGATTTGCATAGTTTTTCCATGATAATTTGTTTCAGCCCATTACGTTTAGCCAGACTCAACAGTAAAAGTTCCTGGGCTTGTAGTAATGACATTTGCATTAGCATGAAGTTGAAACTATAAAATATTTTTTAAATAGAGGGAAAAGAAATACAGTCCCTAAATTATAACCTTCTGCAATCTCCTATGCCACATTATGAGATGCAGAGTACAACATTTGAACTGGACATCTCCCACGAGGGCAGTCTGCAAAGTAATTTTGCATTGAGGGTTAGTTTTCTCCGGAAAACTCCAAATTACTTACAGCTGATTAAATAGTGAGTACTTCCATGATACTGGCACCTTGTTATACAATGCTAACAGGACATCCAGCCTTTATGTAACCAAAATGTATTAAATGATCACTGGTCAAATCTGAAATGCTGTGACACTCTCCATTTGTGTTGGCAGCTTGTTTCAAACTGGAACTGTCGGGCATTGATGCTTTTCAAGCTGTGGTTATTTGCCACTGCTTAAACAGCCCACATGGCTGGCTTGTCTGTGGTCACCCACATGCTGACCAACAGATGGATGCTATACGCTCATCTGTCCTCTTGGAAAGAGGAAAATGGATGGGTTGTGTGATAATAGTAAGAAGTCTGTTTTCTGTGTTTTGTATGTTGCCTTGTGGCTAAGCCAGGGCATGAAGAAGGCAGCAAAACTGCTTTCACGTGAGCCCAGGGAGAGTCAAAGCCAAGTCTTTAGAGACCATGTCTGAGCAAAGAACATCACACCATTGCCTCTTCTGTTACTGTGAATTCTAGTTGCCTGCTCCGGAGACCCTGCTAGACCTTTAGGGTTAGTAGAGTTGGTCTGGAAATATTTCATATTGAAAAACAAACAACAAGCCACCAAAACCCAAACAAAAGCACCTCCAAACACACAAACAACCCCAAAACTTGGTAAAGAAGCCAGACTGTGTATTCCTTCTGTTCCCGGAGAGGAGGTAGGAAGCATTTGCCCATTGTCCTTTTGAAAAGGGGTGATGTAGTAGTACTCCTTACTCCTTACTACTCCATTAATGTCTTTGCAAAAGGTACAAGAACTTCTGTACCCTATGTACAAATAAGTGTGGCCAGAATGGGATCTCTAACAGCAGAATGAAATTGCTAACATCTGCCCAAAAATGCACAGGAAGAATGTGATCTATGATTGCTTCTGTATTCGAAAGCGGAGATTGTCATGTTACGTGGCTTCTTCAGGTGTCAAATTCAAATAGCCATTTGTTCATTGCTTACTCCATTCAAGGTATCAGGGCAGTTATCCAGCCATGCATTTGTTTTCGGTAGTTTTTCGATGGCGAAGACGTAGTTAAGATGCATGACAAGTGCTGGTTATTATTGTAGCACCGATGGTCGCTTGGTCATCTTGTCTCCCTTACTAAATTGCCAGTTAAGGTTCTGCTGGCCTGGCTGCCCCATACATTCCCACCTTTCAGTCTGTAAGAATATAAAGGAAGTTTCTTTAGCTGACTTAATCTCAGAGGCTTTGCCAGTAATTGTTCACGAAGGGAGGAATGATCCCAGTTTAACCAACTGGGGGCAAAAAAGGGAAGAACATTTTCCTTGAATTGCTGAGAGTGTTCTGCCATCACAGTGGATATTCATATTTCACGCACTCAGTATGGGGATCTGAATTCTCTGCTACAGGCACTTAGAAAACTCATTGCTGCCACAAGCAGCTCGGTGACTAAGCTGCTGTCAGTGCAGGCCATTAAACTGCATGAAGCCTGGCACTTGGGCTTCTTGGCTATCAAATCAGGAGCCATATCTGTGCAGTGAATTGCAGTCTTTACCTCGTTGACCTCAAAATTGTCCCAAGACATTTTTTTTAAGTATTTATTAAAGTGCATTTTAAAAGATGGCATGAATCTTGCCTCAAATCACAGAATTTGTGTGTCTTCAAGTTAACTGTTCATTATTTCAGTGGTTAGCAGTTTCCTGGGTCCTATTCAAGAAAAGGGAGACCTGTGATGTGGTGTGGAGTGAGGAAGGAGGACCATGCTGACAAGTATTGTTAGATTCCTGGGAGTGTTTATTTTTTTCTGGTAGATGAGATGAAAAGAATATCATTGCCAATCCCACATTCCTAGAGCCTTTGTGATTCTAATGCATTCACCCTATATCACACTTTTACTGAGGCTAGTAAATTTGCAAGAAACATAGCTTCAAATTATAATGTTTATGGCTGAATTTTTCATTGACAATCTCGTTCACCACAAAAGTTGACTGCATTTATGAATATGTCGTTACTTCTCCAAACTGCCTTTATTTTTTTTGGGGGGGAGGGGTGGGGGAGAACCCTAAAACAAAAAATTCTTTTCATTTTGTTACTTTAAATGGAAATATTTAGATTCTCCCACACCAGACTTAGGTAGCTTTTAACTTTCATTTGAGCTTTTCATTCTTTATTGAAAAACTTAAAAGCATCTAATGTCTGAGTGTTTTAGCTAGATTTTTTTCTGTCACAATGTAATATTTTAAACCAAAATGTTTTCACTAAGCTTTTTCTGCTTTTCAGTGCCAGCAAAACTCATTAATTCTTGCAATATTTGGGAACAGGCACTTTTGAATGTTAAAAATGTCTAGTGAGCAAAAAACCAAAAAAAAAACAAAACCAAAAAAACAACCTCCCAAACCATTATATACCTAGATATGCTGAACTAATATATGCTATCATTACTTGAAGAAATCAATAGTCACTTCATACTCAAATACAAATTGCTTACAAGTGTCCCATGATTGCTTTGTCTTTAATTCTAACCTCTGCTCTACCAAGGTCATTCAGGGCCTGGGGAAATGCAACAGCTGGGTGTACAACACCAGTTGGAGCAAAATGGAAGGAAGACAGAATTGCACGTAGTATGAGAAGGAAAACACAAAACTAAGTGGCACCGGTAACTAATATTAACAATAACCAGGTGTATCAGCAGCTGTTGTAAAGCTTTGATTCCTGTGAGAAACAGAAATACTTCTCAATTGCTCAGTACTTCTCAGATTATCAGGAATATTTCTGAGCAGCTTTTAGCTGCCCATGAAATCCAGCACCAGCACCTCAAATAATGAACTGACCACAGTGACCTATCACACTTTGTCTGAATGTAACACACTTAGTTCAGGCAAAGCTATGACAAAACTGTTGAAATGCCATATTACACATTGCAGTGTCTCGTGAAGAGAAACATTTTGCTTCAAGGATAAGGCACGTTTTGCTCTGCTTATTGAAGTAGAGCAAATGTGCAGCAGGCCCTTAGTGAGCCGGGAGCCTGCTGCGCTGGAGTTGGCTACCCTTTCCTTGATTACCTTTAGGCCTTGGACAGTTGTGCTTGACAGGCTGGGTAAGACACTTTTCAGTTTGTGGAGTTAGTACTGTGACAACTGCCCTGTGCTGCAGCAAAAAGGGGTTTGTTTCATATGACTGCAGCTTTCGTGGTCTGTCTGTCTCAAGTGGCTCATGTGGTGGTATTGGGTTAATAAATGGTCAGGATGTCACAGCTCCAGTCTTCTCAATGCTCTCCTTTCTCTCCCACTCCGAAAGACAGGCTGTGTGCACCTGTCCCTTAGGCTATGTCCACAGTTTAGGCTTTCTGAACTGCCATTCATTAGGTGCACATAATCTGCATATGTGTATCTCCTTATCCCAGGCTGGTTAGCAAAGAGCAATCTACATTATGGTCTCAGTTATATGGACACAAATTAAAGTAATATAAGTGTGGCTGTCCTTGGGTAATTGAGAGGAGGATATCTGCCTTTGTCTAAGGTAGATGTTAATTTTTTGTAATAAGGATATTCCTGATATTTGGATTAAATGTTCTTAACTCAAATTCTCATTAGTTTCATTGTAGCGATGTGTGCTTTGCCTAGCCCAACTGTAATCAATGGCTATTTTGCAAAAAATGAAAGATCAGGCACTTAGGTGGTAGTCTTGAGTTCTTTACTGGATAGTATTGGGTATGTTTCAAAGATTAGCATGATTTCATAATCATGGCCCTTACTATTTTTTGAGGAACAGTGACTTTAACATACACACACATAAACTCTTTTAGGAAACTCGCCAAAATTCAGAACAAGCAAGATAGTAGGCTGCTGAAAAAAAGAAGGAATTTGGAGTAAGGTCCTTTTATTATTCTTGTATCTCTGTAACTTGTGCTACTGCTGCATTGTGGGATTTTCTTTTTCTTCTATACTCCTCTGAAAAGTCAGACAAACTGTGTGTACACATTTACACATTTGTGTAAATGACAATAATGAAGGTATATGCTGGCATACCATTATGGATTCCACAAGCTACATTGTGTTTCAGATAAAAAAATTTTAATTGGTTCCTGTCAGGGTCAACATTGATGAAGAGCTGCTTCACATCCAAGGACCTGACTCCAAAAGCAGTTACTCTGTTATTTTTGGTAGCTATTTGTCTGAAACATAATGGAAGAAGAATGCCTATGCAAATGGAAGAGTACGTCTGTTCTTCTTGGAAACAGCTGAAAGGAATGCAGACAGATGATCACAAAGCCTTATCAGGTATTGGTATAACTTCTGGCTGGCAGCAGAGCTTGCTTCCCCTAAATGTTGTCTTGGTAATATAAAAAACAGTGAGTTTTCTAATAAGGCTAACAGCTGTCATGGTCAGGGTTTTTCATGTGTTACTCCTATTAGCTAAGCATATAAAGAAAGATGTAGTTACACTGGGCTTATAGCTAACTGGGAGAAATAACATCCAAGAGTTGGCCGTGACATACATAGCCCTCTTCTGTGCTACTTTTTCTCAGCTACTGCACAATTTCAGACATCAGGTACAGCATTTCATCAAGATGACACTTGAGATGCTACATGGAAGTTTTAACACAATATTATTGAGAAAAGCAACAGAAAACACTTTAGTTGATTTATTTGAAGCAGTAATGCCCAAAATGCTTGTTCACAGAGTATTTTTTAAGCAAATGCCCTCTGTCAGACTATCATTGAATGACTTTGTGTTTGCACAGCGGCTCTAATCCATCATGCTTGACTCAACCATCCAAGGAGAAGCTTACAGAATAAAAAGCATACAAATGTTCAGAGAACCTATATGTATGGGTATGTTTAAATATCTGTGCACTGAATACAGAAAGGCACCTTCACTAGAGAGCATATTCTCATGGTGATGACATGTAATATAAAGGTTTTAGTAGAAGACTGTTTAAAATTACATGCATAGCTCACTTGTGGCAGGAAGATTTAACAGGGTATGTTGTAAGACAGTGCTGGCCCACCAACACATGGAAAATCAGGAGGGAAACTTTTTAACTTTTTTAGATTGACTGACTTGAGACATAAGAGATTCTACAAAATAAGGAATGCCTGCCCAGAATACTTATTTTTACATGAAAGCTGAGCTTATGATAGAAGCAGTTTCCAGTGTTTCAGAGAAAGGTTAATCCCGTTTACCTCTCTCTGGTTGCCAAATTATATCTTGAAGGGAAAGAAAAACTTTTCCTGCATCAGCATCCTTAGAGTATGAAATTAATACATGCAATAATAAATGTGATGCAAACAGATGTAAACAGTAAACAGCAGTCAAGGAGAATCCTTTCATATTTCCTGGGCAGTAGCAGGACATAAGGGAAATTGTAAGCAATTAGCTGAAAAGCTCTTCGAGGTTGTTAAGGGACAACACCCAATTTACTTAACGACAAAGGGATTTAGACAATTTAAAACTGGGTGTTCCTTTTGCAATCTGGGCGTCAGAATAGCTGTGACAGTTAAGCAAGACTTCATCGCCATTGCTTCTCCCTCTTGACACAGCTGGGAAGAGGATTGGAGTTCTTGTGGATGGGACTTTTGGATAGTCTACTGGGCTATCACTGGAACAGCAGACCTCCAGGTCATGCGGGCATGGGTACTACTGCTTACTGTAAACGTATACTTTCTACTGTAGCAGTATTGGGGTAACATGGGGTGAGCTAAGATTTGAAAGGAAATTAGATTTGTAGAATCCATTTAACTAGACCATGTGATAGTCTTGCAGAAAGCACAGAGGCTTTTTCAAGTGTGCTGTGCTTTCGAAACTTTCAGAATGCTGCCTTGTCACAGCTACCTTCCTTTGCTGCAGACTCCCAGTGGAACTTCTCAGACCTAAGCACAACAGAGGTTTAAGCAGGGGTGGATGGCAGCTCAGAATGGGAAGTTGTGTAGTCTTGCTACAAGTGAGAGAGGCACACAGCTCTCTCAGGTATAGTAGGCTTAAACCAGACGTCAGTAGCTGTAGGGCCAGGTGTAGAAACCCAGAGTGACATCTCTGCGTAGCCCATGCTGTGCCAAACCAGTTTATCATAACAGCTGTGCAGCAATAGTTTGTAAATCTAGGTGCACCTCAGATCTTCAAATTATTTTGTAAACATAGATTTCTAAAGGAAAAAAAATTTTGCTGCTCTGTAGTCACCCGGAAAGAGTGATGGCATTGTGTCATTACTGCTGACTTTTACTTTCTTCTGATAGATACTCATATGCAAGCTATGATTTTATGTGAGTGGGATAAATATTTGCTGTATATTTTGAAAGAGAACCAGTGACCTGCAGGAAATAACAGCTCTAATTGTGGCCACCATCTTACCAGCTGCTTCTATCATTGTTAGGCCACTGGGGAAAGAGAAGGGCAAGGGAACACTTTTTTTGGTCAAAAACTGTTTAGAGACTAACTCTTGATTAACAGAGAAGGAAACCTCAAGTGCAGATCAATAATATACTCAAATAGTTAAGGATGTCTGTTTTAAGTGATTGTATCAAAGAGAGGTTAATGGAATAGTTTGTTTTGTTTTTTTTTTTTTTTTTAATTTATTCCTTTCTTTTTGAAAGGGATACATTTCCAGACTAAGAAAACAAGATCTCATTTTCTGTCTGGGATATTAAGAAATTCTATGGTATTATAAGCTGCTTTTCTCTATTTTATGTCTCTTTGGGGAGGAATGAAACAGGTTATAAATTAACTCTAGCTTGTCCTAAATTTAAGTCATTGACAATATTACTGATTCCCTTCAGCAGACTGCAGAAGGGCAGACAAGATGTATTAAAGCTGTGAAGTAGCAGAAGCCACTGAAGCGACTACAGTTAGCTGGGCAAGATAGCCTTTGAATTCAGAAGTCTTGATCTAGGAATACCTTCTCAGTGAAACTCCCATGGGGATGCAGCAGGACTTGTTGTCTCTACTGGCACATTTATTTACAAAAAACCAAACAAACCCCAAATGACTTCTCTCACTGCAATAAAGAACAGAAAGGAGAAGAGGGGGAAAAAAATGGAGATTTTCCTAGTTGGCTTGCTTTAGAAGAGTATTTGCATGATATGTTACAGGCAGATGCAGGTGAGGTCTGGCTCAGCTGTACTGACTCAAGGTGGTGTAGTTGTGCTGATGTGGCACTAAGTTGTGCTTAGAATGCTTCTGCTTTGCAGCAAGGGTTATTTAAACAGAGTGAGTGCTGGATCTGTCCCACCACTGAGATCTTTGATTGTCTTAAAGTAGGTAGTGAACATCACTGACCATAGCTATAAGCTGGTAATGCTCCATCATCAGGGTATGGGGACTGGGACTGAGTCTGTTTTCTGTTGAGCAAAACAGCAGAGGCGTGTTTGTTGTCTTTTCTCTACAGAATCACAGAATCTTTGGGATCAGTAGGGATGTTTGGAGATGATCTAATCCAACAACACCCTTGTTGAAGCAGGGTCTGCTATCATGAGTTGACCAGGGTAGTGCTCAATTGACTTTAGATTATATCTGCAGATGGGGACCTCTTGACCTTTATTGGGTGACTTGTTCAAGTGTTTGACCATCCACACAGTACAAAAAGTGTTTTCTTCTGTTCAGATGGAACTTCACGTGTTTCAGTCTGTGCCCACTGCCTCTTGTTCTGTCAGTGAGCATCACTGGCAAGTGTCTAGCTCATTCGTCCTCATTCCTTCCCATGAGGTATTTATATGCACTGAGAAGATTCTCCCTCTCCCTAATGTTTCAAGAAGTGGTACCAGGCTTACTCTTTCCATGTGAAAAGTAAGGACACGTGTCTTATGGAGTATGCTGATGTGAAGCAGACCTCAGGGCTCATTTATGTATACCTTCTTGTCTCTGCTTCATTGAAACACAGATTCTGCATCTTTGTACGGAAAGAGTTTTGAATCTTTTCTGGGGGGATGCTCACAGTTGGAGTCTTGTTTAGCTGGTATTAAAAGATGTCATGCAGGATGGAAACTGATTTCTGTCTAGCTGTATCCTTTCTATCTGCCCTTGGTATATCCTTGGAATTCTCTTAGAGCAGAGGAAAAGTTAGCAATCTGTGGGTCATCAGCCTTGATGAATTAGGATACTGGCTTCTGTCCTCCTCTTTGGGGGGCAGCTTTAAGTCCTTGAGTGGTTTCTTACAGCAACAACTTATCCTGAAAGGATTCAGAAAAAAATGAGATTTCCAATGTGTTTCAAATCAATTAATGGAATTTCTTGAAATAGCAGATTTTGGGTCCTGGTGGACTCAATTCACAAGTATATGTTCTCAATACAGTTGAATTTCTGTCAGCAATTTGGGAAATAGGCAATTACGTTTTGCAGGTGTGAGATTTCGCACTTAGGAAATATATTTGGACATTCGTGGGCCAAAATGGCTTTGAAAACATGTATCAAATTTGTACTTGGAAATATGATCTGAAACAACCAGAATTATTGTACCTGTTCACAGACTCTCCCTAGAACATATAGACGAGTGCAAAAAAATAACAATGAAGGAATGTTTGTTCTTTACAAATTAGGGAAATTCCTTAGGAAAAAAAGAAGTCTAATGTGTTGACACTTTTGTGAGACAGCTTAACAGTGTGCTAAGTAAGTTCCTTTCGATCCCTTTCATTGGGCCGTAACATGCCATCAGATATTTCCTGCGTAGGGACTGAAAGCAATGTCTGCTTTGCCTAATTGGACCATAGCTTACTGGAAGGAAGGGACCAAAATTTTATAGTATACTTTTCGCTCTCTGCCCCAGAGAAACTGCTTACACCACATTTGTAACTGTTGAGAGGTCATTGCTAGGCCAATAGAAGTTGAGTCTGACATAACCCATCAACTTTAAAAAATAAAGGGAATGCTGCACAAGGCATTTCTGTGAGATTCCTGCCTGAAGATTAAGTGTTGACCAGGAGAGAATGGAAACTGTCCTGCAATAAAGTAAGGTGAAAAGGTCTCACAGGCTTTCTTTTTTACTGTAAGTGAATATACAGCTCCTTAGGGATACTCAGATCTGTGTGTAAGGGCTTTGCTAAAGGAATGGTTAAATAGAGAAGAATTCCTTCTGCCTTGAGAGAGAAATTATAGAGATAAGATCAGACAGAAGTCTGTGTAATCATGGGAGACATGGAAGAAGTAAACCTGCTCACTCAGTCTTTTATAAGAATGAGCATCAGATTAAAACAATGTCAGATGTAAGATAAACACTATCATGAGGAACTCCTTGCCACAGGATGTTGTAGAGGATTTTGTTGATCCTGAATCTTTACATGGATTCAAAGGTAACTACATAAACATAAGAAAGCACACAATGGCAAACCTATAATGAAATGCCATGTTAGTGCTTCTAGGATTTAGGAAAGCCCCAAGCTTTAAATTTTTTTACTTTCTTGAATTAAGTGGCTTCCCAGGGGAAGTATCTGTATGTGTCTATTTCTTACAGTGCTTCCTACACATCTACTACTGACTGTTATCAAAGTGTTGTTTTAGATGGATTTTGAACAACATGAGTTAGGCTATTTATATGTAGCTGATGAAGTTGTTCTCCACTTATAGTATGCAGCTACAAAAATGGAGACATGAATCCCCCTAGTAGAGGTGAATGTCTATGTAAGTGGAAATATCCATGTTAGTAAATTACATTAGTTTTTACACTAAGAATTTCTCTCAGAAGACACCATAGCTTTGTTTGAAATGTGAGCATGTCAAATTGCAGTCTTCTATTTAGGTGAGATTGTGAACCTATATAAGTTTGTTGAGAGATTGTTTATGTGTAGCAATATGTTGCTGTTCTGTGCCAAACCAAGCCAAATATTAAATTAAAAGGAACAAAAATAGAAAAGAGAATGCATTATTTGAAGGGTGGGAAAAGAGCATATGAAGAAGACATTTCAGTTGGTTTAGTCGGCATCAGTGCTTTACAGCTAGCTTCAGCAAATCTCTTATCTGTACTGGCAGAACTCTACAAAATCAGCAGATTTTCATCCTCACTGATACCCTGTGTAACAGTTGATTTATTCCTGTGTTCCTTTTCAGTAGTTCTAGAAGATCACAGTGGTCCAGGTTATCTGTTTCATAATTCATTCTTGGCTTGGAAGGAGAGCTCTGTGTGCAGAAAATAGTCACACATGCAGAAAGCTTCTATGGCCATTTAGTAATTCTTCTGAGCTATTAGTGGTGTTGGTAGTTGTGTGATTGACACAACTTCCTGAAAATAAAACTTTTTCATAACTGGGCCTCAGGTGTGAATCGTTCTTACATCTCAATAAACTTATTGAGCATACCCTTGGGAAATTTAGATATATCTGAAGCTGTGGATACTCATGACAGTTGACTTACTGGTAGAGACTCAGGCTTCTTGGTACTTACCATGTTTTAGATTGGAGGGAAAAAAAAAAAACTAAAAAAAAAACACTGGAAGAAAAGGCTATCAACATAGTGATGCTTTCAAAAGTTTTCATTGAGTCATTGCTTCAGAATGCTAAGCCTGGCAGTGATGATTCATGTCCTGTTGCATTCTTGTCCATTGTAATGCAATAAAAGGTGATGTATGTAGCCGAGGGTTGGCAGAAATACACTGTATTTTGAATTAGAACAACATTTCAATATGACAGCTCTTGAAACTTACATTAAGAATTTGGGCATGAAGACAACCCATTATTTTACATATATATACACACACATAAAATATATTTTGATACAGCAGATTTCTAAGTGACATTAATGCTTTTCAATGTTTGTGTATTTTTTCCCCACTTCTAAGGAATCTAACAAAAGCACCATGCTCTGAGGGATGAAATTACTTTGCTTAATATTAAATTATTAAATATATACTCATTTACCACTATTATCCTCCAGGAGCATAGCACAAAGTCTCTTATCATTAATAGTTACAACTGTCAAATGATTAATTGTAAATAGATTCCTTCACCACTCTATTGCAACATAAGGTCAGAGAGTTGGAAAGAGACAACATGCAAACTTTCTGACCTGACAACCCAAATGTGTCTATGCACATTTTAACAGAGTACCTTATGTCTTGCAGACAGCTGTACAACTGTGCTTTTATAGTGCTTGGTGGTGCTTGTTTTTCCACTTGCCTGTTGTGGATGATTCCTCTTGTAATCAGTGGGACTTCTGTACCTTGAGATTTTTCAAGACTGACCTTCCAAAGTGAGATGAAATGGCAGATGAGGATTTCAGTGAGCTTGCATCTCATCCTGGAAGAGAACAAAATTTGTGACTTGACTGTCCCAGAAATCACGGAATTGTCAGAGTTGGAAGGGACCTCTAGAGATCATCTAGTCCGACTGCCCTGCTAAAGCAGGATTGCATAGAGCACATGGCTTAGGCCTGCATCCAGGCAGGTCTTGAAGGTCTCCAGAGAAGGGGACTCGATACCCTCCCTGGGCAGCCTGTTCCAGTGCTCTGTCACCCTCACCGTAAAGAAGTTCTTCCTCATATTTGAAGGGAACTTCTTACATTCCAGCTTGTGCCCATTGCCCCTTGTGCTGTCACTGGGAACCACTGGAATCTGGGCATCTGACTTCTTATTCTGAGACCCATGTTTATGTTTTCTCAAAACAGAGTTAAGAGATGATGGGTGGGGAGAAACATCCATGTGCTGTAAGATGAAAAAGAGCTAAGGAAAGAAAAAAGGGTGACTTAGGAAGACAGACATCTGACTGCTATCAAATTCAAACAGTTCAAGAAGAATACTGTCCTCTCACCTGTAAAGTACCCAGTAGCATTTGCAGAAAAGGCTTTTGTGTATCAGGTGAGGACCAATAGATTGCATTGTTCTAATATGACTGCATGAGACTGTCAGAGCCCCCTCTATCGTGGTTGCAAATGTTGTTTATCATCATCTTAAGACAAGACACCAATAAAATTATAAGAATCGTTTTAATGAAAAAAAAAGTAAAAATAATAATTTGATGTAAATGTTTTCTATTTACATTAGTTTCCTTCCCCACCCCCTAATTTATGGAGCCAGTATGTTCTCTCCTATAAAACATTCTTACCCTTATCACTCTCAATTAAAACTCCTATCCAGCTAGCTGCAATTTTCAGACAGAAAGATGTGTATGCCTTACGTAGTGCGTTGGACACTACCTCCAGTGCGCACTGTGACCGTCAGAATTTTTGTGCCTTTGCTTCACAGATGTGCAAATAAATGTAACGCTTCTAGAAATGGTTCAGGAACCTTATAGGGTACCTACACAAAAACCGTGTGTGTAGTAAGTCTCATGTGTCCTGGAAGTATCTGATTCACTCTTCCTATGTAGAACCATTGACCATAGCATGCATAAGTCCAATACCTGCTTAGCCGAAGCACGCATTTCCTTTTGTTTATGTATTCTGGGACCATCTGGTGATAGTGAGAAGACTATAATGCCTGTGTCTAATAGCTCTACAGCTTGTGTGCTGTTGATTGTGTCCTAGTTTTAGGATAGCTGGTGGCTGACTTGGATATCAACACAGGACAAATTTTTCATTGGGAAAATAGCATTTACCAGAAAAACTTATATTGAAACCCTATCTTTATGACCTTTGCAGTGTGGTCCTAATACGCATACATAGGTAGTTACTCTCTTAACATCAAAATCACAAGGGCACTGCAAACATCAGTAGTTTGTTTGTAATTTTTTTTTTCCCCTACTTTTTCCAGGAACGTGGATCTGTTGCTTTTATGATGAAAAAAAAGAACTAATGATACAAAAAAGAAAGGGAGGGCTTTTTCTAGGTTGTATTTGTGTTCTTTTTGGCAGCAGGTTTCAATACATAGTAGTTATACATATGAGCCATTAGCTGGTTAGAGTAGTTCCAGAGAAGTGGTCATTGAGTTGTTTTAGTCATAATTTTAAGGGATTCATTCCAGTGTGTGTGGTTGTGTGGGGTTTCTTTTTTGGTTTTTTTTTGTTCATTATATTTAGGAACTCTGACCTTGGGCATTTGTAAAAATGAATGAAGGCTTGTGTCAGTACTGGGGGGAAATACTGTGGTGGAGAGAGGAGTAACTGTTGAAAACCTGTTTTGTTTGGTTACCTAAAGTAAAAGTGTTTATGACTGTACTCTTTGTAGATATGTAAATGTCAACCCTGTATAGCAACTTTTGAACCCTCCAGCCCTCTCAGATTTCAAGACATAAAATATGAAGGTATCAGAATTTTCATAAAAAACAGGTGACCAAGTTTATTGGTGTAGCTCCTTACCAAAATTTCCTGATTTAGCTAAAGAAAACCCAAAAAGTGCTTAGTGATATATTTTAGTGATGTTTTTTGTCAGTGCTAGGTTGATGGTTGGGCCTGATGACCTAAAAAGTCCCTTCGAAGCTAGACAATTCTGTGATTCTGTGTGATTCTATTAGTCTTCCTGCTGAAAGAAAGGCCACAGTATTCGTTGACCTTATTGGATGCAAAGAATATGGTAGAAATCTTGTAATTCCCAAATATAAAAATAAAAGTCAGGCGTGATCCTTGTGCGCTTTTAGACATTAAAGAATCAAATCAATAAAAAATTACTTTGATTAAGGAACTTCTTTAATTAAAAAAAAATCCTACTTGGCAGTAATAAGATTAGAAATTAAATGATAAAGATCAACAACAACAATCAGATTATAAAAAAATACCATAGTAATTAAATATATTTCATGAGTTGAAATGAATGTAGTAGTATTCTTAACTGCAAAATGGATTAAGTGTGGTCTTGCAGCTAATGGAGCTAAGGAGGTGTTGTTTATGTTCCCTGAAGAATCCTTGTGTGCACATGGAAAAGTTGCTTTGTGCTTCTGTGTCCTAATCTGCAGTATGGAGATGACAATTTTGCCTGCCTCTCTACGATATTGCAATGCTAAATTAGTTATTGTTGGGAAAGCAAATTGACCTTGAAAGGAAGATTTTGTATAGCCGGAGGATAAATGCAAAAAAACCCTTCGTGTTAGACACAAAATGAATTTTCAGTAGAACCAGAGCTCTGAGAGAAGGGAAACTTATCAGCAAACTGTACTGATCTAATTGTGAAGCTCTGACAAAATCAGTGGAACCCAGATTAACATTACAATTCCAAAGTAAGTTTTTTATATATGCTTTCTAGGACAAGAGTCTAACAGTTGACAGCTGCTCTATTCCAGAGTTTTGTCAATTTAAGAAAATTTTAAGGGTATATAGGCATGTTTGAGATCATGAAGTCTAACCGTGTATCATTCCTGTGGACTTTTTTCCATGTGTCCAGAGGAGGGCAACAAAGGAAGGAACATCCTTGTGGAAGGAAGGCTGGAAGGAATGTGCTATAAGGAGCAGCTAAGGACTTGGGGCTTTGTAGATCCCTTGGGAGCAGGAAGGGGATGGTGGGCCTTAACCCATCTCTGGGACCAAACCTGTCACTGCTGCCCTCCTATATACAGCTGCATCATGCCTTGAAGCAGCATTTCATCAGTAAGTAGATGAGTACAGCTAGTGTTGTGGGGAAGCATTTGGAAGAATTATAACTTTTCCCAGTGCTGCTTTACCCATGCTAACAAAGAATATTTGGAGGATTCTGACTCCTTGTAGTGACAGTCATACAGCTGGCTTAACTTCTTCCTCTTTTGCGTGTCACACATACAGGACAGAAAATATTTCTAGGCAGAAAGAACAGTCACAGACTTCTAGATAAGATTGTGTGACAAAAAAAAATCTGTCTTAAAAATGGCTACATTATACTTCTTATTTTGCTCTCTTTCATTGCTGCTTTTTTGCTTCTGTTGTCCTTTATTGAAAAAGAAAGAAAAGTAGCAGGATTTGGCCATCCAGTTCTCCAACCATCAGAAAATGTTCATGCTCCTGCATTAAAACTGGGCACTCTCTGAAGCACAACAAACTGACTTTTCTTTCTACTGCTACTGTTTTGTATTGTGTACAGCTGTGTTCTTTTTACAAGTGTTAAATATGTGGTCTTGATGCTTGCTTATCATGCAAGAGAGAAGATCGATAGAATATAATGTGTGTCTTGGCACAGTTATTTTTTTGGGGTGTTGGTGATGACTTCTACAAACCTTTGCTTCCAGGTGCTGTTGACCTTTATCCTTTAAAACTAGCAGTATATTCAGGATCTGATAATTTTTTATGTAATTTTTGAATCTGTTGTATGAATATCTTTCCTTTTAGATTCATGGGACTTCTGTGCCCTTTTTAATGCACTTGTTAGCAATAATTAGTAAACATGGTGAAAAGGTTTGGTGGGAAATAGATCATTACAGTACATTTCAAATATTTGGTGCTATTTGCCCCTAGACCTCTTTTGAACCCTGTACTGAGTGTATGTGGCAAGGCTTTGGTAGTGGAGAGCTGCAGGGGTGTAGCCTCTGTGGGAAAAGGTGAGACCACTTATATTCAGACCTATGTCTTTTCATTTTCATTCATCAGTTTCCCCCTTTAAATTTATACATGCCCATTACTACTTTACTTCCCTGAGCATATAGGTATCACCAGCTGAGCAGTGTGAGACATGCAGTGAGAGGGAGTTAGGGTCTGTGGCTTCAGATTGATAAACTCTTAGGTTCGTGCTAGCTTGTGGCCTTACTGTTATGTTTTCACATACATGAAGAACATCTATAAGATGTATAAAGGACAGCTACCAACCTGGGCTCTAAATGATGTTATTCTTAGATAAGAAACAAGGAGAAGGAGGAAATGAGAAAGCAAATCTCTGCAAGAGGAGACAGTTAAAAGAGAGTTACACACACCTCTGGTTTTATGTCATAAGAAGCACTCTTTCAAAGAAAAATGGCTGGTGGAGTGAGCCTGTGTGGGCAGTCTCTGGAGATGCAAAGATTTCAAGATGGTTTTATTTCAGAACTCGATTAATGCCGAACAACTGCATGTCAGTGCAGGCACTGTGTTGCACCATTTAGAACGTCACACGTGCCTCTGGCCAGGTTGCTCTTCATGGAGAGGATCATCTTGAGTGAGCTCTCACAGCAAATGCAGGGCAGCCAAGGGATCAGGGCCAGCCAGCATGGGTTCATGAAAAGGAGGTCCTGCTTGACCAGCTTGATCTCTTTCTATGACCATGTGACCTACCTTCTGGATCAGGGGAAGGTGGTGGACGTTGTCAATCTGGACTTTTCTAAGGCCTTTGACACTGTCCCTCACAAGCTTCTCCTGGGAAAGCTGGAAAAGCATGGTATAAACAAGTGTGCTCTTCACTGGGTAAAAAACTGTCTGAATGGCCATGCCCGGAGAGTTGTGATTAATGGGGTGAAATTTTGGCAGCCGGTCACCAGTGGTATCTCTCAAGGCTCAGTTTTGGGGTTAGTCTTGTTTAATATCTTTATTGATGATCTGGATGAGGGGATTGAGTGCACCCTCAGTAAGTTTGCAGATGACCCAAACCAGGTGGGAGCGTTGATCTGCTTGAGGGTAGGAAGGCTCTGCCTTGGAGAGGTTGGATCAATGGGCCAAGGCCAATGGGATGAGGCTCAATAAGGCCAAGTGCCAGGTCCAGCATTTTGGTCACAACAACCCCATGCAGTGCTACAGGCTTGGGGAAGAGTGGTTGGAGACTTGCCAGCAGAAAAGGACCCTGGGGGGTGTTGGTGGACAGCTGGTTTAACCTGAGCCAGCAGTGTGCCCAGGTGGCCAAGAAGGCCAACAGCATCCTGGCTTGTATCAGGAACAGTGTGGCCAGCAGGAGTAGGGAAGTCATCGTGCCCCTGTACTCAGCACTGGTGAGGCTTCACCTTGAGTACTGTGTTCAGGTCTGGGTCCCTCACTACAAGAAGAGCATTGAAGTGCTGGAGCATGTCCAGAGGAGCCACCAAGCTGAGGAGGGGTCTAGAGAACAAATTCTATGAGGAGAAGCTGAAGGAACTGGGCATGTTTAGTTTGGAGAAGAGGAGGCTGAGGGGAGACGTCTTTGCCCTCTACAATTACCTGAAAAGAGGTTGTAGAGAGGTGGAGGTTGGCTTCTTCTCCCAAGTGAATAATGACAGGACCAGAGGATATGGTCTGGAGTTGCAACAGGGAAGGTTTAGATTAGATATAAAAAAGAATATTACTTTACTGAAAGTAATATTGCGGTCAGGCACTGGAACAGCATTCCCAGGGAGGTTGTGGAGTCACCATCCCTGGAGAAGACATGTGTAGATGTGGCACTTCAGGGCATGCTCTAGTGTCTGAGATTGTTGGGTGAAGTGGTTGTTGTTATGGTGGTGGTTTTTTTGGGTGAGGTGGTGATTCTGTGATGCTGTGATTAACAAGACTACAGCAGCCTTCCTGATGCAAAGAAAAGATGAAGACAGCATGCAAAAAGATAATAAAAAAACCTGTTGTTAACCCAAAAGCCCTAGGTCATAGGGTTATATGTATCAAAACTTGAAAGGCATTTTTTTTTTCAATTTTTTTTAAACTTACATCCTCAGAAAAAGAGATTCACCCAGCTTTAGGGCATCCTAAATGTATGTGCTCTGGCCAATAGAGATCTTCAGTATGCACTTAAGTGTGGTTTTAAGGGTAATTGAGCCTTCGCTGCAGCTAGTGGCATCTGGATTGGGTCCTAAGTTTTGGTTTCATCAGTTTTCTGTATAAAATTCAAAATTATGAATATTTCACAGCTGAAGTTTTAACAAGAGTATGAAAGAAGGCAATACTCAGTGTTGTGTCTGGAGTAACAGGTTATCTTCGAAATTTGAAAAGTTTATGCTATTGGTGAACTATTCTCAATACTGTCTTCATGTTACACTGCAATCAAAATTTTTGTAGTTTTGTTTTTTTTCCACATATTTCAGATGAAAAATTAATCTAGAGTGTTCTAGTCAGAGAAATTTTGATGATAACCTTGTTCATACAGTAGCACGACTGACCTCTCCAAAATGTTATTACGAAAACACTGTCTTAATTGACACATTGTCCGAACCATATATGTGCCTGTTATGTGTTCATCCTCACAAGAACTTAGCCAACTTAACCATAGTTGTAAAACACCTACCAAAACTAAAAAATAAAGCTATCTTATTTATTTGCCCCAAGAGAATGGGAAGGCAGCATGAAAAGAACAGAAATGTGCATTAGCAGGAAACTGATGCTAATAGAAATTTAGATCTCAGCATCTGTGAGTGAACTGACAGAGGAGTAGCAGCCAGAAGCAGTTGCACATCAGTAATCCCATCTGTAGGGTACTTGAACACATTGCACTTGAGTTGGTTCTAAGGGAAACAACAACAGAAAAAGTGGCATGCTCTTTTTCAAGCTGCCAGTTGCAGCTTGAAAATTCCCTTGTGTGCAAATACATTTCAGCAGTGGTTGGTTATTGTCATGTGTTTGCAATTGTTGTGGCATGCAGTCAGTATTTATGGTGTCAAGTTTTGTAACTTCATCAGCACACATTAGTTGAACCCAGTGCATACCTTCCAAAGAGGAAGGTGAATGCATTGGTAGTTAAGGGAGATAGACATGATGGATGTGGT
The DNA here is from genome assembly GCA_013400055.1 of Nycticryphes semicollaris. Classification (NCBI taxonomy): domain Eukaryota; kingdom Metazoa; phylum Chordata; class Aves; order Charadriiformes; family Rostratulidae; genus Nycticryphes; species Nycticryphes semicollaris. The sequence continues at coordinate 305,639 of VXBJ01007794.1, read as the reverse complement.
TAACTGCCTGGGATCTGAAGAAGAGATTTTGACAAGTAGAAGACAAGTCACACTAAGATAAGATAAAGTGACTTGGAAGCTAGAAGGTAAGTGGATGTAGATAAGCTTGCAAAAAGAGATGGGGATTGGCAGCTGGAAGACAAGATGGGGTACATGTATGCCTTGGTGAAAAGGCAACTGAGAAAAAGTTAAATAATACCAGAGAGTAAGACCAGACAGGTAAATGGCAGGCAGATCTGTCCATCCGGAGCAGATGTCAAAACACTAAAGTTGTGCAGCCACAATAAGGTGGCCTCAAGACTTGTCCCTGGTGATTGTTGCTTTCTGCCTTGGCTTACCCTGCAGGATGTGTTTATACCTCCTTAAAACTGTGTGTCATCTGAGCGTTGAAATCCAGTGCTTGAGCTCTAGCCCCTTTGGATTACTGGAATAGTTACTCAGCCATAGAGAACTGATATGTTGTACCACACCTCGTGGACACAGAAAACAAGCAGCAGCCAGGAATTTGTATAATTATACTTTCATTCACAAGAAAGTTGATTAAGGACACTATGACTACCATTTCATTTCTCACAAGCAGTGCATTAAATGCTTATAGGGAAACCTCATCCTTCCTGCACCAAAACTTGAGAATCAAGTCTCTAGTGAGTGAAAGCAGTGTGTTCATAGCTCACTTTCTACAATAGAGTTGTAGGTTAGTTATTCTGAGGGCTTGATTTTAAATGGTACTTCATATATATATATACATTTGACTGCTGTTTTGAAAGGGTAACTAGGAAAACTCATCAGCAGTTTACTGTGGAAATAGGAGGTAAGTGAATTGTTAGCACTGGGCTGTCACCTGATGCCTGAATGGAACCACTGCACACTGCAGTAGAAGATTCGGGCAGAGATTCACCATATTCAAACCTCAGGCTTGACTTCAGTTGCTTGATTGTCGTGTTACTCCATGCCATTCTTGGCTGGTCTAAAATGCCCGAATGTTTACTGGATAGAGGACTCGGAAAGTGAGGTTAAGGACAAAGAAATGTCTGGTGGTGGTAAAGTCTATGAATTTCTATGAGTCCCTGCCCAGACTTATCTTTACATCAAATCTGAGTTATAACAACAGCCTTGTGAACTATTAAGCAATTTAGGTGAGAATAATGGGATTCTGCTAGAAGTGACTGACTTCTAGTAAGTTAGTCTAACAACATGGATTTCGATAGTAGGTTTTTAAAAGCTTCAGATGTTCAGGCCTCATTTGAAAGTCAGTGATATGTAGTTACCTGCCACCAAAAATACTAACCTGAGAAATTAGGCTCACAAATTGTAGATATTGAAAAGCAAATTCAAGCATTTCTGCATGGTTGTGGTTTCAAAATTAAAATGTGTGTCTTGGCTATTCACTGTGAAGATACTTTTGTGATTGCTGTAAAGCACCAAAGGGAAAAAAATCCAAATTGTTTCATGAAAGTAACTTCTTGAAATTAATTTCATTTGTGTCTGACAGAGTCTTTGCTTCTACATTGTTTAATGAAAGGGAGGACGTGAGAGTGGCTTGTGTCAACTGCCCATGTAATTTTAGTGCATGAACTTGTGTCCTGCCTCTGACAACTGTCTTGGAAAGTAGAACAGTTTTTCTCATGAGAATTAGTCTGAAGAAAGTGAAACATTTAAAGAAATGAAGGTAAGCTCTCTATTGTTTTTAAAAAAACATAGAGTAACTTCAGATTTTATTCTTCATAAGTGCCAGTGGGGACTTTCAAGCCAGAGACTGTTGATACTGGATATGGTCCTAACCTCTAAGCTTTCACAAATTCTGTAATTTTTTTTTTTTTAACAAACCTAAGTTGATTATTTCTCCCTGCATGTCAGTCTGATATGCAGAGTGGTTTTGGTACGTGCTGCTCAAAGCAGTTGTCCCAGTGTACCCTTCTGAGAACATTGGGACATGCTCCCACATGCTCCCCTGTGCTTAATTGAAAGCTTAGGTGCTGTACCAGTGGATGGGCTACTTTGCCCATGGGGTCATCAAAATTATTGAAGAGGGGTCTGAGCGCTAACTGCTTCCATCCACTGATTTACTTCTCTTGTGCTGAATTTCTCAGTAATACAGATGTAGCCAAAGAAGATTTGTGTTTGGGTCTGGGTTTGCATTTCCTTCTTAGTCTGCAGCTTACACTTCACTCTTGACCATAGCACATCCAACAGCAGGCTTATGCCACTCCAGTATTTCATCCTGGTTTCCAGACTCTTGGCTGAGCCTGCTGAAAAGTTAGGACACCTACTCTGGGTCTAGAGTTTCTGCTTATGTTGTGTATTTTTAAATGTAGGCTGCTAGGGGAAACACTTGCAGAAATGCAGTGATACTGAACATTGTCCAGTAATTGCCTTAAGCTATATTCAATTTTACTAAGCTTTCTCTAACACCAATGCTGAGAGCTAGAATTAGTCTTTGTAATAATTTTCCACTTCATGTAATCTGCTCTTGGCATAAGATTTCCACTTGAGGGAGGTTGCTCTGGATTATATTCGTTTGCTATGGTGTGCTACCCAGTTCCTCAGCTGAGTCTTAAAATCTGTGATCCTAAAATTCACGCTAAAGCAGATCAAGGTATAAGACCAGGAGGCTGCAGCACTGTTGTCTTTTATCTTCTTGTTCATGCCTTCATCTCTTATTGAGTGTTGTAATCTTTCACCTGCAAAACAGGCAAGAAATCCTCAGATGAAAAAGAGCATGTTAACATTTTGAAGTTCACGGTCTGACTTATTGTGAGTTTGCTCTTTGAATTTTCCAGCTAATGGTGTGGAAGAGGAAAAAGAAAAAAGCAAAACACCTTTTAGGTTTAAGTGAATAAGTGACTGAATGGTCTTTCCTATCAACTGCATAATGTGAGGCATAAGAATTCACTGAAAAATGTCTTCATCTGATGCTTTTTGCTAATTGGAGGGGCAGTACATGATTAGGTCAAGCTTGCCTTTCAGGACTAAAAAGAGCAGCACAATCCTTCAAATATTTAGGCTGTGATCAGAAGGTGTTACAACAAAGCTATAACGAAGTGTGAAACAGCCAGGGGAGCAGTGTGAAGCTTACCAGGATGTCAAAAAAAATGTATTATGAGGCTGTTATAATGAAGATGGAAGAAGCTGAAGTTACAGTCTTTGCTGTCTCTGTCTTCTAATATTATTTTAGAGAGGATGCCAGCTCGGCTGGGAATTTATAGTGGAAATGTGATCTGAAGCGGTGCATTCCTCCCTTAATTTACCTAGTGCTACAGGCAACTCTGTCAGTTTGACACTTGCTCTTGAAGTGTCTGCCCTGATTAAAACAGCTCAACAGAACTCATTCCTGAATTGAAGAATAATCTTTCAGTAAAGTCAATCTAAAATGGAGCAAAAGTTAGCCCTCTTGCATTCTTGCAGTTGGGTATCAACATTTTGGAAGGGAGTGAAAAGGCAGCCCACCTTTTGAAAGTGTATATAGGGCAATGGTAAAGCTGTTAGAAGCAGAAACTCTGTAGAAAACAGAAATTTGATGGAAGTTGCCCATTGACGGTGCCTGCCTGAGTCAGGAAAAAAAGTCTAGTGTAGCAGTGGAGAGGCCTTTGCCAAAACCTTCCACTCTTCCCACAATATTATTAGCTGGTTTTGTGTATGGCTTAGTTTTCAATCCTTTATTTCTAAGAACCATATAAACTGCCTGATGCTTTTTGTAGGGTGCATCACCTGCACGTTTCCCATATCCTGCCCACACTGTGTAGTGGGAGCTCTCGCTCTAAAGGCTTCAGTGGCACAGTGTGCTGAGGACAAGGAGGATCTGCCTGCTTTTGAAGCAATTCTGTGTCTGGTATAGCTAGAAAGATTGCCTAATGAATTCAAGTGCTGTGTTTTAATTTAAAAAAGAACTGATAAATGTCTGGTTTTCTTTAGAAAAAGTAAATGGATAGAGATTGGGATGTAGGCTAAATGTGATTAAGAAGCTTCTCACCATAACTGGGGTTATAGAGAGATTTTGGGTATTAAGCTGAATTTACTCAAATTGAGTGCACTGATGGGTAGAAAAAGCACAGTATTTGGATTGAGTCTATTGTAATTTCAAGAGAAAATGTGATATTTTTACTTCCTTTTCACTGCCCACCATTTGTTATACACATTTGTTGTATTGCAAAAAATGGCATTTTAATATCCTGGTAGCGGATAACACTTTTGAAAAATGCTTATGGCTGAAACCATTTGGAAAATTACATTTTAACTACATAAATAGATGTATGGATCTTGTGGTAGGAAATCTGTTTTAATGTAGTAGTTAGAATTCTGATAAAAAGCTGTGGTAAATGCCCCAAAGAAGCAAATAAACGTAATGTTCCTGACCTGAACAACAGAACTTGCATAGTTAACACAAAAGCTTAGGGATATGAAGAAAAATAAGGAAAAGAATTTGTTGGATTGTATGTAAGTTGTTACTACTTTCAGGCATGCATTATATTTTTCTTCATTCCTCAAAGAGATCAGCAATATTTATAAAGGGAAATATCACAAAAATTTTTACTGCTGTCATGTGTGGCAAAACAAATGGAGTCTACTTAGCTGCACTAAGTGGGTGGCACACTGAAGTATGAATATTCCATCTGATAAAGGGAAAGTTAGTAACAACAGCATCAAATAAGAAGTTATATACTCTAATAATGGAATTATTGATGTAAGAGATTGGAGTGGAAAATGGTTCCCTTTTACAGTAGTATTTTGGTGCAGATATCCTGTTAAAAGAGCAGCTTCATCTTTTTCTTCTAAAGGAATGAATTTAGAATCATCAGCTTATATGCGGAATCAAAAAATTTATTATTTTTACAATGACACTACTATTTGTCTTTCTCTCTATACATACAAATTGTGACTTATTCAACAGCTGAGATTAAAAAACTTACTCAAAAATTGTGACTGAATGTAAAAATACACCTGTACTATATTAAGTGCTTTTTCTTGTATCATGGGAAATTTGTGTGTGGCCTAAGTGATTGTAGTTCCATTGATGTCAAAGGTTTCCTGATAAAGGTTTGCTCAGTATAACCTTGGGAATAGCCTTATTACATACCTAAAAGTGGGTAAAGGCCCAAAGGATTTAGGCAAGTAGAGCCTGACAAGTAACCATAAAAGCTTTCTGTCACATCACACATCGTGTATTCTATATATGCTATGTGTGAAAAGCCTTTTTAGAGATAGTCAGATACTGGGGACAAAAGTATGTACCTGTGGGACCACTGTATGAAAGCTAGGCTCCTTAGTCACCATGAACATGAAGGTACTGAGCAATACTAAAGAAATGAATTCCTTTAAAAGTAACTCAACACAACATTGTCTTCCAAAAATGTCACAGTTTTAAAGTACCATATCCCAGACCTCTTTTGGGCTGGGACCATGAACATTATGACATTGAAAATTAATTCATTCATATGACCCAAGCAGCTCCATTTTTCTCTTAAATTGTGTGAGGTTTTTTTGTATGTAGAGAACCCTTTTTAGGACTGTTTGACTCATGATAAGTCACTGAAAAGAAATGAAGTATCTGCTGATATGGAGGAGAAAGAACTGGAAACTTCTTGTGGATATGCAGTAATCAGGCAAGGAGCAAGGGACTTAAGTTGCAATGTAGGAAAATCCAATTAGATATTAAGAGGTGGTGGTTGTTGTTGTTGTGAGTTTTTGTGGTGTGAGTTTTTTGGGGGTTTATTATTAAAAAAAATATTTAAAAAAAAACCCCAGAGTGGTCAAACCACTGGAATAAGGGCCCATAGAGGCTATGTAGTCTCCTGACCTGGACAGGCTGAAGAGTTGGGCAGAGAGAAATTTAATGAAATTTAANGAGGAAAGGCTGAGGAGCTGGGTCTCTTTAGCCTGGAGAAGAGGAGACTGAAGGGTGACCTCATTAATGTTTACAAATACGTAAAGGGTGAGTGTCAGGAGGATGGAGCCAGGGTCTTCTCAGTGACAGGCAGTGATAGGACAAGGGGCAATGGGTACAAGTTGGAACACAAGAGGTTCCACTTAAATATGAGGAAAAACTTTTTCACAGTGAGAGTAACAGAACACTGGAAGGGGCTGCCTAGAGAGGTTGTGGGGTCTCCTTCTCTGGAGACATTCAAAACCCGCCTGGATGCGTTCCTGTGTGACCTGATGTAGGTGTTCCTGCTCTGGCAGGGGGATTGGACTAGATGATCTTTCAAGGTCCCTTCCAATCCCTGATATTCTGTGATTCTCCTCTTGGGAATTTTAAAACTTTCCTTGGTAAGGCCATGAGTGACCTAATCTCACTGGCTTTTTGGGTGAGGTGCTGGACCAGGTGAACCCAGGAGGTCATATTCTGTGGTATATTATTCTGTGATACTATGCACTGATGAAAACCCTACCCTAGCAGTGAGATGCAGCCTTTTCCTAGCTTAGGGAAATTTCATAAACAAGTCTGCTCCAGAGGATAATGGAGCTATTAGTGACAATCAGTGTCTCTTTATAAAGAACTAACATTGCCAGGCAAACCATGTTATACTCCTAGATAAAACCATAAAAAGAGAAGCAGAAGGGAAAGCAAGGAACGATGATATACTGTAGCTACTATAACATTTGGGTTTTAGTGCAGCACTTGATAAAGTGTCTCATAAAGTGATATTTCCTTTATTAATTTAAATTAGGGTGGAATCTGATGGAGATCTGATTATTCAGACCAAAAACTTCCTCAGAGATTTGGAATAAAGGTAAGGATTGATTTTTCCACAACCAGGCCTCTATAAGGTGCATAAAATTGGTTCTGTCCTTATATAACTTCCCTATTAGGATAAGAAGAGATAATGTAATAGCTACAATAATAATTATTGTGATAAAACATGGCCCTGCAGCAGAACTGGGCTTCTTTCCCCTCAATCATGGATGTGTGTGTTTTGTGTGTGTGCCTGGTGTCTTAATGTTTTCAGTAAGTTGTCTTCACTAATTACCTTGGAGTGGGTGTAAGCACATACTAACGACATTAACAGAAAATATAAAATTTAAGGGAATTGCATGCATTACTGAAAGTAGGAGGAGAAGGATAAAGCGTGTTAGTAAAGGCATAAATTAACAATATGATACTTCACTTGAGAAAGAGTACACAAAGGTTTGAGGAACAATAATCCAAAGCTCAGGTAATCAAAAGGAGGTAAAGTGTGAGAGGCTGACAGTATTTCTGGTCTTAACAGAAAGGAAATCTTTTTTTGCCATGTATTGGAGTTTTGCTTTTAGACTACATATGTGTGCTCATGCACAAATGGATACCTGACAGAAGGATATGCTTGTTCTGGACAGCGTAACTGCAGTGCAAACACTCTATTTCTGGAGAGCACATAATGTGGTTTTTGGGGTCCTGACCTCTTACTGATTTTTCTTCATCAAATGTTCTTGTATTCTTAGTTTTGCATTTCTCCTTTAGGTTATTTCTTACATAATGATAGTTCTGTAGTGCTGAGCTGAACCTCTTGTCACAGAAAGGCAGCTACGATACAGATTAAAATTGGATTTAAGAAAGGCAGGTGAAACTTTAATTGGGAATGTCCAGGCATGCAAGCTACAAGTCAGTGTAAGAAGTGCTATGTGAAACCAAATAGACTTTGTTTACTTAAAAACTCTGATTAGGGGAGGGACATATTGGTTTTGCATGAAGTATTAAGATAAAGAGACAAGTTGAGGCAGAGAGAGAGCGATTACTGCATATCTCCATAGTCTGCCATGCGACAGAATGAATCTCAAAATTAATTAAATGAAAATTTTCATTTGTTTTAATACAACTCAGGTTGCTGCTATCTGTTGTAAAGCTTGCTTTCTCACTCTGGTTTTGTGGATAGGGTGTCTTCTGTACCTATTGACAGTGGGTTTATGTTACATTCCCAGAATGCCCTTGAATCACAGAATTGCAGAATGATATGGGCTTGGAAGGGACTTCTGTAGATCATTTAGTCCCACCCCCCTGCCAAAGCAAGTTCTCCTAGAGCAGGTTGCACAGGAACTTGTCCAGGTAAGTTTTGAATGCCTCCAGAGATGGAGACTCCACCATCTCTCTGGGCAGCCTGTACCAGTGCTCTGCCACCTTGAGAGTGAAGAAGTTCCTCCTCATGTTTAGATGGAACTTCTTGTGTGCAAGTGTGTGCCATTTCCTTTTGTCCTGTCACTGGGAACAACTGAAAAAAGACTGGCCCCTTCCCCTTGACACCCATCCTTTAAATATTTATGGGTGTTGATCAGTGCAGGTCAGAGAAGAGACCTTCTTGCAAAGGATGACCTTAGCTATAAGTGCATACGTGGAAATGAAATGAAGATAAAATTTGCTGTGTTCCTCTCACATAGACCCTTTAAAGTTCATGGAGGTTGTGATTCATGCTTCTGCACTTCTGTGCCCAAATTGCTGGGAGACTGAAGATGTTCTCAGTGGTACTATCCATCCCTAAGACTAGACAGCTTTTGAAAAATGATGTGCCCTTGATTGCTTCCTCCTTCCCTCTTTCTCAGGCAAATGTGTTCCATGCATTATATGGCAAATACTCTTTGGAGTTGTCAGAGAAGTTTAATGAAAAGTCTACTTTGGTAGAGTGGTATGTCTGCAACTTGAAGAGAAACAAGTGTGTGTGTCAGTAATTACCAAAAGAATTGTCATCTTTATAAAGAAGATGCCTAGTGATCAATGGATATCTGTCTTAGAGATTTCTTTCCTTCTTTCTTTCCTTATCCCCTTTTCTCC
>VXBJ01007794.1:102718-296880 GCA_013400055.1 Nycticryphes semicollaris | reverse complement strand
CTTCTCCCCCTGTGTGTTTTTTTTTTTTTTTTTTTTTTTTTTTCTTGGCTTTGGCTCTTTAATAACTTAAAAGAGAATTCCTTTTCTCTCTCTCCAAGAATCTGCCACTGTGCAGTTTGCATGAGGTGCTGGCATTATTTTGCAGTAAGGAGCACAAATTTTCTAGGAGAGATATAAAAAAGAAGCCATGAAGGTTAAAGGTGTTAGTTTCCTGTGCCAGATTATTGAGGTTAAGAATGGCAAGTATTAATTGTGCTACATTATTGAAGTGATGCTCCTGTGCTCTGAAGAGGTTAGTCAGCTCTGCAGTGTTTTTCCACAGAGGGCTCTTCCATGCCTGAGAATATTTACTTTCAGCCTCTTCAGCCTTTAGGATGATTAAACTTCCTTTGTACCCCTTGAAGAGGAGAAGATGAAGTGTAGGCACAGAGCAAAAAAAAAAAAAGGCTTTTATTTTTAGGAGGCTAATTATGTGGATATCAGCCTGATACAGTACCATTCAGTCTGTACTTGTTTGGCCCCTATTAAGATAATATTTAGTTTCTCATAATTTGTAATTTATCTCCTTAAGCCTCAGGGGCACAGCAGAATTGCTCAGAAAAGTCACATGAAATTTCTTGGGACACATAGCCTCCAAAAGTGAAACGGAGTTACATCAGTGTACATCAGCTTACAAGTTGTCAATCTATGTGATCTCCTGTCATCTACATGCATTTTCTCCTCTGCTACATATGAGTGTTTTATATGTGACATAAAAAGTTTGTCAAACAAACGAACTGACAAAACAGACTATTGCTTTTTTCAGAAGTTTGAATATGACCTGATTTCGTATCTTAACCTCTTAAAGTGCTTCTTAAGCTCATTAAAACTGCTATAGGAGTAGATCTATTAATGACAGTAGACCACTTGGGATAGCTGTGTATTTACCTAATAAAATTCTTTGCTATTGCATGGGACTTGACTACGGACACTAGTGGTGCTTTTCTCTTGTTGCCATGGTTCATAATATTTGTAGTTTTGGTCTTTTACTGCTGAAAGCAAAGTTCTCCTTAGAAAGTTAAGTGTTCATGGCTATTGGGATGCTTGGATGCATAGGGAATGCATGCTTTGTGCTGTCTTCTGTGCCACAGAAGGAAATTTGGAAAATGAACAGACTCATCAGTACCGCCTGTATGTTTTGCCTACGTAAATGAGTCTGCAGTTGACAATGGAGCTTAATTTCAAGTCTATACTACTATTTTATAATCAGCCAATGGACTAGGATAAGGCTTGCTAACAAGAAAAGCAATACAATTTACAGATGAGTATCTTTTTCTAAATTAGAATTACATCATTGCAGTTATGGAACTGTAAACAGCACTGCAATCTGTGTTCATCTGCACAATCCAAGTGTAATGACGTCGCTGAAAGGAATACTTCAGAGTGACGGGACAAATGTTTAAGACCTGTCTGAACAAGATTGCTTTATGTCTGGGTGTTTTGGTGGGACTGATCCAAGATTTTGCTAGGAAAATTAGCTAGACTGTTTTTAGAAACCATTTCAGAATGTACTTTACAGCAGACTGCGTATGCAATAGGATTAATTGCTACTCCTGAGAAGTGGCTTACAAATGAATAAAAATACCTGTGTCAGCGTGGTACTAATGATGCCTTCTTCAGAAACAAAATAAACAAAATCAACTGAACTGTTAGATTGTTGCTCTGTGAATAACCTTCCTGGCTTCCCTCTGAGATTTTAAACACATCTGGGGGGTGATTGGTTTCACCACTTTTAAGAAAACCAGCTATAGCTGTAGCTGCACAGGCAAACACCTTTGTAGGCTTAGCAATCAAATGAAACCATGTTTTTCTACAGAAAGAGAGGCACAGCTATTTTCTAGGTTTTTGATGCATAGATATTGTAGAATTTCAAAGAAGAGGGGTAAAGACAGAAACTAGAAGTCACAGATTTAAGTAAAGTAATCGGCCAGCTGGAAACCTAGATAATACCAGAATTCAGAATGTAAATGGTGGCCTTAAACTTGTATCAATCCAGCAGTGACAGTTTAAGGAAAAGTCTCCCTTCAGTGTGGAGAACAGTGTTTGCCCAAATCAAGGGAGCCCTTCTCTCTGGGGGTCATGCCCTGTGTGTCATTCATTGGCGTTCTCTGCTTGTGTAAGGTGTACTGAGAGACACGGCTGGCTGAGAGCCTGACCTTTCTGCAGGACTTCTCTCGAGGTCTGTTGAGACATGGACTACTGCAGAGCACTCACTGATATTTTTTTTTTTTTTTAAATACTTAAATTAAATGAAAAGTAAGGGTGAGAGGGAGTATTGTCACCAGAACTATCATTATGAAAATCCTTTGCTAAGTTGCATCTAACCCTGGAAGAGAGAGCTTTAAGAAGAGATGCCAAAGATATATATCACAGAAAAAGACAAGCTGCTTGTACTGATCCTTGTTTCTGCTCTGGGTCTACACATCCAGGAGATGAGCAAAGCGAAATCAGGCTTTCAGACAGCAAATCTTTTCCTGGACCTGGGCCAAATCAATTTCTTTTAAGAACATACTGCTTGAGATACTGTAGCCAAAAGTTTCACACTTCTATTAAACCATAAAATATATTTCTCTCTCCAGACAGTATATGGATTCTTATATATAGCCATATTAATAATAAGTTCTGTTCATTTGCAATTAAATCAGCACAGCTCTTAAAGATCTACTTTAATGTATCCTAGCTGCCTATTGAAAGTACTTTGTAGTTTGATTTTGTTATTGTAATTATACCATGTTCAAAAATAGAAATTGAATGACTTGATTTTATACTAATTAAAGCCTTAGACCTCTTTATTGTAAATTTAAGTATAATAGAAAAGTTCAATAATTAGTGCTTTATTGGTTTTGTAATTTAAAATTACGTAAATTACACAGCTACTAAACAACTCTAAGAGGAATATATAGCCAATTTACTTTTAAGTAACAGACAATGAATAGTTTGTTATATTTAAGGATGTTTGAGATACATAATCAGGGATATCACTAAACCTTAAGGGGTGCAGGAGAGCAGGACTCAAAGCTAGACGATGCTCTGAAACAGCTATTTTTGACAAAAATCAGAAAGGTTTAAGATCTGGTTTTGTCCTGTTGTGAAATAAGTGAAACCAAACCTTTTATAGAACACTTCCTAGCAAGAAAAGCCTATGCACTGGGGCAGTTGAAATACTGAGTGGGAGAGTGGGTAGGAAATTTAGGTTTTGGGGAAGAATCATGAGATTTCTTGTGCTGATTAAAAATTCCATTCTAGCTTCCTCAAAGCCTAGCTGGGATAGAATAGAAATAGCATGTTTGATGGAGAAAAGTGCTGTCGCAGAGCTTTTGGCTAAAATTCAACTTGCCTAAGGTCATTGTAAATTCTGTGGGATATGGTCCCAAGACTGTCTTTCCCGGATATATTGAATCTGGATTAAGGGTACCTACTAAGGATCAAAACTGTGGCGCTACATAATGAAAAGAACTTATGTTATTAACTTGCTCTGCCAATTCAACTATTCAAAAATTTTAATGGGGTGAGTCTGTAATATGTACCAGGATTTCTGGATTAGATATTGTCTGTGTGCATCACTTGAACTTTACTGAGTCTGCATTTTCAGCTCCTGGAGTAAAGGAAGCATATACTCTGACTTGCTCACCAAGAAAGCAACTGCATGTCCTTGTCTGGTCAGGATTTCCATCGAATCTATGTCACCAGTGCATGGTACTGTGGTCTCAAGCAGAGCATGCCAACCAGGAGATATACCTATAAATCCTCCTTGCAGAGTCCTGGGTTTGAGAAGACACGTGAGAACTTGTCCCATAATGCTCTGTCCCTGCACTTACGATAACTTAGCTCCTTGTGTCAACAGTCACATTTGCCAGAAAAAACTTACTGTTGAATTTCTGATTACTTAACTATTTTGCTAAGTGATAGGAAAAATGTGTTTCATTTATTCTGTGGGAAAAGGAAAAGGTCAAGTCAACTTAAAAGTTGTAAGTAAATACAGAGGATGAAAAAGAGATAATTGTCTTTAACACGTGATTAGTCAGTAAATCTGGTTGAAACTTATTCTTCAAAATAGTATCTGCAGAGCAGGCAAAGCTCTGATTCTAGCAACTTCTTTATCTATTACTCTTACTCTTCATGCCTTTCATAATTAAAGTTTTCATTGTAGAAATGATACATCAGTTTTTTGCAATAATTTTTCTGGTCATGAATTAAGGATTCCAGCTTACCTGTGAGGTTGGCATATACAGTTTGGAACAATAAGGAAAGATAAGAGTGTACCAGGGGATTAACTGTTTAGTTTTCTTCACTTGCTATATAAGAAAAGAAATACATCTACTGAATTTAGTCTGCAGTTTTTTCTCTGCAGAGTTTGTGCTGCAGAACAGTTTGAGCTACTCCAGCCTTGTTCTTCTCATAGCTTTTAACAGCTTGTTTTGGCACCCTTGATATCTGATACAACAACTCTATCTGCATTTTTATCAGCTTTCCTATTGCCTCTAAGCCTGAAAACAATATATATATATATTTGAAAGCTCTTTCCTGTGAAATAACATGTGATAGTTGTTTATCATTGCACTGACTAAGGTTGTTCAGTTACCTTAAGGTTCTGTTGATGTTTCTGTCATAAACCTTAGTTTCCAGGCATCTCAAGCAGGAAAATTTGATTTATAAGTTATCACAAACAGCTTTTTTAACTTTTGAAAATGTGTTGAACTTAAAATCTTGAAGCAGCTTTTCAGTTCTAATGCTAAATGCTTTCAGTTTTAATTTAACCATTAATAATGTTCAGTTAGCTTTGATATTGAAGACCTTGGGTAGCTCAGAGTTTGTTGCAATTTCCTCCTATTGTAAAATGTTTACTACATGTAAACATTTTAGCCATGTAAGGAGTCTTGTCTGTAAGCAGTTTGCTTTCAAAAATAACCAGAACAAATTACAGTTTTTAGATAGTGACAGGAACTCATCATTTTTAGGTTCTATGAAGGGAAATTTTGCTGACTTTTGGGGCACATAGAAAAGATCATTTGTTTATCCAAGTGTTTTGAGAAAGAAGTGTGTGGGTTGTGGCAGGATTGCTTTTGTAAGGTTGCTAGTAAATATATTGAGTAATATCAGTCCCAAGACTGAGCCTGAGAAAAATCCATTGCTAATCCCCTTCCAGCCCTTTACTTCTACTTTTCAGCACAACTCTTTTCAGCCAGTCTCTACTCCACCACACTAATTCAACTCTTCTATATTTAGGTGATCTCATGTGGCACTAAGTCAAATGCTTTTCTGAAGTACAGATAGGTTGAATATACAATTTTATCTTCTTCAAAAAATCAGTGCCAGTCAAAGGCATGTTATACCAAATCGTGACACCTCATCCTTGATTGTTTCCTTGCTATTTTTCTAATGTTCTGTCAGGTAAGGCTAATTCCAATCCTGTTCCTTTCCTGTTTTTCTTGAGCTGATTTCCAACGGTAGAGCTCCCCTGAATAAGGGAAGAATCCATAGTGTATCTATACATTACGGCAGAGTTGACCGTGTTGCAAAACCTAGTTTGCCCTGATGTGATGGATAAGGGGCTGCCCCATGGAAACTCTCACAGTTGTTCTTTTCATTATTTCCATTTCTGCAATTTAAGGAGGATAGTCATGGAATCATAGAATGGTTAGAATTGGAAGGAACCTTGAAGATCACCTAATTCCAATGCCTGTGCCATGGGCAGGGACACCTCCCACTAGAGAAGGTTGCTTTAAAGCCACAACCAACCTGGCTTTGAACAATTCCAGGGAAGGGGCATCCACAACTTCCCTGGGCAACCTGTTCCAGTGTCTCACCACCTTCACAGTAAAGAATTTTTTCCAAGTGTCTAATCTAAATCTCTCCTCTTGTAGTTTAAAACCACTATCCCTCATCCTACTGCTAAATTCCCTGATAGAGAGTCCTCCCCATCTTTTCTGTAGGCCCCCTTTAGGTACTGGAAGGCTGCTACTAGGTCTCCCCAGAGCCCTCTTTTCCAGGCTGAATAATAAGACTCTCTCAGCCTGTCTTCATAGGAGAGGTGTTCCAGCCCTCTGATCATGTTCGTGGCCCTCTGCTGGACCTTCTTCAACAGGTGGATGTCTTTCTTATGGTGGGGTCCCCAGAGCTGGACAAAGTATGCCAGATGAGGTCTCACCAGAGCAGAAAGACAGAATCACCTTCCTTAACCTGGTGGCCATGCTTCTTTTGATGCAGCCAAGGATGTGGTTGGCTTTCAGGGCTGTTCTCAATCCATTTCACCTGACCTCTATTTGTGCTTGGGATTGCCATGACCCAGGTATAGGATCTTGCACTTGGATGGTTAAACTTCATGGTGTTTGCACAGGCCCACCTCTCAAGCTTGTCCAGGTCCATCTTAGATGGGTATCCCTTACCTCCTGTGTTGATCACACCACACAGCTTGGTGTTGTTGGCAAATGTGCTGAGGGGTGCACTCAACCCCGCTGTCCATGTTGCCAGCAAAAGTATGTTAAAAAGTATTGGCCTGAGTATTGACCCTCACTCATCAGTCATTGGCACATCGAGACATTGACTGCTAGTCTTTGAGTGTGGCTGTCTAGCCAGTTCCTTATCCATCTGTCAAATCAATGTCTCTCCAATTTAGAGACAAGGATACCATGTAGGAGAGTGTCAGATGTTTTGCACAAGTTCAGGTAGGTGATGTCAGTTGCTCTTCCCTTATCCACCAATGCTGTAATCTGCTGTAGAAGGCCACCAAATTTGTGAGGCATGATTTCACTTAGTTAAGTCACGTTGGCTGTCGCAAATCACCTCCTTATTTTCTGTGTGCATTAGTAGTTTCCAAGAGGATCTGCTCAATGATCCTACTGGGTGCAGAGGTAAGACAGACTGGCCTCTAGATAATAATCCCAAATACATACATCTATGATCTCAGAAAGTCCTACTATTTTATCTTTATGTGCAAAGGAAGGTGGCTAATAAGTTTTAATAATTTTACTCAATTGGGGTGCTACGTGTGAAACCTACCTTCTGCATATGCAAGATTAAGCTTATGGTTGAGTTGCTATGGCCATGAGAAATAGAGTCCTCGGGGCAAAGACTTGCCTTTGCCACCTGTCCCCTTTGTGGTCATCCAGGTCATACTGTGTTCTTTGAGGCTGGTGGAAAGCTCTTTTTGATGAAGAACTTTGCTTTTCTTGATCATTTTAAATCAGTATGAGTGGTAAAAAGATGGGTGGAGTGAGGAGCATATGTCTCGTTCCTATCTTTAACAGTGAGATAGAAAAGTATGCCACTTCAAACCTTGGGTAATAGTTGAAAGATGTAGCAGTACCTTGCGTGCTGTTGAACCTAATCATTTTCTGGCAAGTGCCCTGACTGAGAGTGCTGTGCTTAATTCATTTTGTATCAAAAGTGGTAAACAGCTCGGTTCTGTGACAAAAAGATGTCTCTGAGCAGTGCCTTTGGGCACGCTTGCTCCTGCGCAGTTGCGGGGAGGGATCCCAGGGTATTTGCTAGGCTTGGCTCAGCAAGGGAGATAGAAACCTTCATCCTTCTCTCTTCTCTTTGCACACTGGAGAGGAGGCAGTGGAAAGCATAAAATCCCTCTAGAGTCTGGGTAATGGCTAACTACAAGCTGTTTGGAAGACAAGTTGACAGGTTGCTTGTCCTTCCTCATTGGCCGTCAGGCTGAGCTAGATGTGAGTGCAATTGCACGCACTGTGATCTCTCTAGTGTAAGCCTTCTATAGGTGCTCTGGGATGCTTTTACTGCTAGAGGTGGCCAGGCTTCGTGGAAGCTGTATAGCTGAGCGCTGCTCTCCATGGAGAGGCTGTGGGCTGAAATAGTTTAGCTGCTTGTAGTATAAACAATTTATTATAAACTTGGCATGATTATCCTTCAACTGTTGCTGCGGGTCTCTTTCTGTGTGCAGTCTGTGTGTAATGCTGGGGAGAAAGGGGGGATGCATTAGGGCTAATTTGCACCATTATTTGACTTGGTTTGGGGAGTAGACATGAATGAGACTTTTGCCCTGAGGTGCCAAGTCTTCTACTCCTTCTCTCCATGGCCCACAAGTGCAATTACCTCAAACTGTTTGGGATGGTGCCAGTGGCATGTGTTTCCTGGTAAACAGTGTTATTGGAATAACACTTGTGCTATCATTTTAAATACCAGCGTAGCTTTGGGGTAGCAGTCAATTAAGATAATTTGCTAACTTTTTGTAGGGGTTCAGAGATTAGGAGTTTGCAGTGCTTTTTCCAGTGCCTCGCTCACTGTAATCTACCAACTTAGTTTAATTAGTATGTGGGAAAGAACATTTGAAGCCAGGTCAGTCCATGATGGATCAATTTTTAAGGGCTGTGATTTAAATGAGACTCTAGTTATTTAGCCTTCTGAAACTTGGCAAATGTTTGCTATTAATTAAAAGTTCTGGAATTTTCTAGCAAAGTATTTAATAGTTATATCTAGAATCCCTTTCTTTGTAAAACATCAGATTGTTTTCAGTTACACTGATTGTGTGCATGTGGTGCACAACTGACTGAAGTGTATGTAACAGGAAATTTTAACACCTACGCTATTCTTTCCTAGCTGTCAGGTGTCTCTGTAAAGCATTAGTTTTCAACCTTTTATTTGAAAATGCAGGATTGTAATATATCAAGGCCACAGGAGTTAACCACTCTATAAGAGTTTTTTTAGATTTCTAAACCCTCTTCCTGCTCTCTTATGGATTCACCTGTGATCAGGCTACAAGTTTCTTAATGTATGATGCCCCAACTTTGGTAGTACTTCAGCTTCGATTTTATTCACGTATCTTTATCCTCATCTGCTTCTGTTTGCATATCAGCAAGAAAAGCCATTGCAACACCCCTCACATGCTTAATCTCTCTTATGTTTGTATTTTTTTATACTCTGGAAGAAATGAAAATGCTTTTTGACAAATTCATGCTGAACTTCCTAAGCAGCTATGATATAAGTAAAATGCTTGTTTTATTATTCTTTACAATATATTTTATAGACAAAAGAATAATATTTGGGGTTTCCACTCCTTGCCTACCCACAACTCTTAAAACTTTAAACTTCAGAGATCTTAGTCAACTTCCATGAATTCATGAGAGTAATCTTGAGGAGCTCTGATTGCTGTGGCCAGTTCCTGAAGTAATCCAGAGTAAATTTGATCAGGTTTGATTCAACACTTAATGTCATCTCAACTGTATATTCTTATTACAGATTAATTATTATGGTGGGTCAACTGAAACATATTGTAGTCTGTCTTGTTCATTTTGAATAAAAATCTTGTCTTTTACTAGGGACTCAACTCCAATTTGATTTGTACAGAAAAGGATCTTTGCAAAGAGATAAATGAAAAAGCAATGGATTGTGGAGAGATGTCCAATAGTGCCATGGAGATAAGTTGTGAGTGCATTTTCCTTAACATCTTTATTAATGATCTGAGGGTCAAGTAAACAGCATATTAATTAAACATACAGATGATGATAAATGTGGAAGCCTTTGTGAATGCAGAGCTATTATGGGAAAAATGCTGAGGTACCTTACAGAGCTTTAAAAAATGGGTAAGAAACAAGAAAACAAACCAATTTTCCAAATTTATTTTGGAAAAACTAGTGTAGTTTTATAAAATAATTGGGAGTTAAAAAAAATTAAAAATAATTGGGAATTTAATTATTTTATATAAGAAAAATAATTGGCCTATCTGTGTAGATGCATTTATTCATATTGTCCTGAAATAATGGTGTTTCCCTGGTGGTGGTGAACATAAGCATTTTTTAGTGCTTTAGTTTCAAATAATCAAGAGTGATCACAAATCTGTACTGGTTTGAAACAAGATTTGATATATTGATGCTGGCTGAAGGGAAAACAAAAGAATTTAGGGTTGTTATCTTTCTGGGTTTGACTCAGTATTTGAAGATTTTTGGCTTGCAATTGTGAGCTTTGGAGAAAGCTCCAAGCTGGAAGGTGTGGGGGTTTTTTTTTGGTTTTTTTTTTTTTTTTTTTTTTTTTTTCAAGTGGATTCCATAAACTTTTCACGTAGTGTCTATTGATCTTGGGAAAGGAATTAATCTTTCTGAAAAACATCTTGCCTCTTGTAATGCTTCTTGCTTATCACACTACCTTAGACAGAACTTAGATCATAGAACCATAGAATTGATTTGGCTGGAAGACTCTAACCGTTAAGGAAGCACTGCCAAGTCCACCATTAGTCCATGTCCCTTTACACTACATCGACCCATCTCTTGAATCCCTCCCTCATCCACTTCCCTGGGCGGCCTATTCCAATGGTTGAAAAGCCTTTCTGTAGAGAAATTTTTCCTAATATCCAATCTAAACTTCCCCCCGTGCAACTTGAGGCTGTTTCCCATTATTTTATCGCTTGTTACTTTGGAAAAGAGACCGACCCTCACCTTGCTACAACCTCCTTTCAGGTAGTTGTAGAGAACAATAAGGCCTCCCCTCAGCCTCCTTTTCTCCAGGCTGAACAAGTCCGGTTCTCTCAGTCACCCTTCGTAAGACTTATGCTCTAGTCCCCTCACCAGCTTTGTTGCCCTTCTCTGAACACACTATAGTACCTCAATGTCTTTTTTGTATCCAGGAGCCAAAAACTGAACACAGATAGTATATAGCATAGTCTGTCAGCTGAATAATAAACTCATGTGTCCTATACGTTTATATTAGTGAGAGCATGTTTTGTAATTTTAAACAGTTTAATTCAGCCAATGTACAATTTTTCTAAGGTTTTTGGAAGGTGAATGAGGTGTGTATCTATTTACATCCTACCTGATAATTGAGGAACTTTAATGAACACTAGATCATTGAACCTAGAAGAAATGATAGCATACCAGAAACCTAACTTTTGTTCCTAGTGGAAATATAAACAAAAGTAATTCTGCTGAATTGCAGTAGTAGCCAAAGAGATGCAAATATCTAATTTGTCACATTGTATATGTGATAACCTAACCTAATCATTCCTACAACCTCCCTTTTAAGAAGAAGCTGAACGGAAATAGTTAAAGTAAATTAACAATAGATTGAAAGACTAAAAGAAAAGTTTCAGGTTTGTAGTGCCTATTATTCAACCATCTATTAAAACTGAATAAAATATGTAGTAAAGTTCCTTGTAAGTGTATGAATTAGCATAAAAAACCTGTTAAAGCTATTGGATCTAACAGTCTGTGGTCACTGTGTTCACATTATAAACTATGTGAAAACATGTATAAGGGCACAGTAAAAGTTAGGTTAACTTTAAATCTGGAATTCCCTGGACTCTGCGAGTTTGATCATGTAGCCTCCTTGATTTGTCATTAATGCAATCTTTTACTATTTTTCATGTGGAAGGAAGAAGCAATGAAGGAAAACTTTAAAGAAAGCCTCTGGAGCTTTAGTGGGATGATGGAATGCAAGAAAAAAATAATTAAATAATTCAGAGGGAACCTGACAAATTCTTTAGACTTAGGACTATTTGGTTAGGTACCTCTTGAATTTTGCTACCAGTGTTCGAAATGGCATTGGAATTGTCCCTGTTTCAGTCAGACTCATATTCATTCTACCTAGGAATCTCAAGTATTTATCCCATGTGAATCCAGGGTCAAGATTTCTGGACTAGCATCCTGGTCATTGCTGCTCTACCGTATGGAGTGGAATAATAAAGGGAGTTATAGGTACTATATCATCTACATACATGCATTTTATTCATGCAGTGTCTCCTTTGATCTTCTCTACTGGATTACATGGCTCAACTAATCTTTCCTGATGACTGCATTGGCAGTTGCCTGGAAAAATTGAGTGGCGTGTAAAATCTTAAGGTTCAGAATTTATTCAATAGCTCATCTCTTCTGGATCTTGTATGACCAACAGCCTGGAATTGCCCCTGGTACAGGGGAATGAAAATGTTCTATCTTTAGCAGAACTGTGCTTGCTTGAACCAGATCTGAATTTGCCCCAACTCTTCTAAATGGGTGAGTTGTTACAGTGTGTCCAAGAACGCAAACTGCAGGGCCAGGAGATTTGTCTGGTTTTAAGTTTAGCCAAACCATTAAAGCTGGAAAAAAATACTGATTTTTTTTTTTTTTTCTTTCATGTTTGTTGAAAGATTTTCAGTAGCCTGGATTTCTTCCATCTTTGTTGATGGAGAAGAGAAAAATCTCTCCTTTTCTATTCCTTTAGTTAACTACATGACAAAATGAAAATAATTTTAGAGCTTTTTGGTTTTTATTTTATTCCAACAGGCCCAGTGACAGTAAAATCCTGGCAATAGTATTTCTGATTAGACTTTTTGTTTTATTATCTAATTCTTTAATCCACAGTAATCATCTCTTGGTTGCTAACTAGTTGCTAAGAAGGATAGATTGCCTTCAGAGACCATTCTGGGAAATGGTCCAGTTCCTTGCTTGCCTATTTTAACCTCAAGTTTGCTGTTAGAATTATGCAATGCTATAGGATAACACAAGTCAGACACACCAACCCTGCTTTGTTGGTAGGAAGACAAGAGAACACACATGCTCTCTGCAGACTAATATCACATAATATGCTTGGTGCTTTGAATCTCACTGGTGTTTCATTATATGATCATGTGGTTTTCTGTTTTGCTTGCTAAAAGAAAGCAGCATAATAGTGTTGTGTTTTGTTGGATGTTGTGTGAAGATGATTATTAATTTGTTAATCAGGCTACTGGATTTGATATGGGGCAGCTTGATGAGCCTCTTATAGGCTAAATAAATAAAATTACATTTTTTCAAAGGTATTGATTAGGTATATTTTGATTATGGCATAGCAGAGGTTGACAAGATACTGGATAAAATAATGGTATTTTGATTAATTTGCTTTAGGAGAAAGGAGAGTAACAAGTCTGATTAAAACAACACCACCACAGACTGAAATGCATTTTTTTAATGCATCTGGCCCTATTACAGAACGCACGAGGCACTAACTATAGCCCATTAGCACAGGTAAAATATGATAATGTGTCTTCTGAGCTGTGCTGTGCCTGGCTGCCCGTTTGTGTCTGAATTGGGAAGAGGAAAACATCCCACTCCTGTTCCCTCCCAGTACAACCGGAACAACTGGGCTTTATTTTGTTGCTCTCAGCATTGCAAAGGCTGCCCAAGAGTAGGGGTTAGGACCAGATAGCAGAAAACAATAGGGCTGGTCAGGTTAGGAAAGAGAGGAGAAGCAATCAAATACTTTGTTATGTATATATAAAGCTTTGCCTATTTATCACAGTGTTACCATGGGTAACTACGTGTGCTATACCTGCTCTTGGAATCAGCATCTTGCGTTGGAAATTAATGAATCTGAGACAAAACTGGACACAGGATGCAGTGAAACACCTGCACCTGTGTTGGTAGCACTTTTTTGGCTCAGAACCCAAGATCTCCCCACTCCAGCCATGAAGCTGCTCCTGTTGCCTACTGAAGATGCAACTGCTAAATGGAGAGAGGTTATGCTCAAGTGTTCACTCATTTATTATTTAAGATGAGGAGATTTTAATTTTTGTCATATTTTTGTGGCATCTGGACTTTCAGGAAATCTTGCTGTATTTAGTTCTGAACTTGGAGCCTGCATTTTGATACCATCTCTGAAGTGCTCTGATTCCATACAACTGCTGAAGCTTTTTAGAAATTGAGATGTTCCCTTCCCATGCTTTTAGTATCATTGAGGCTTTGTCTCGGATCCAGGTTTTTAGACTGTGGATCTGTATGTTTATCACATCCAGGTATGCATATTGCTAGTGTTTTTTAAAATAATTTTCCCCAATTATCACTGCTTCACTCATGTTATCTTTGTAGAGTTTAATATTCTGTATATTGTATAATTTCACAAGTTCTCCCAGCACCAAAAATCCTCTATAAAGAAGGAAATATTTTATTTTGCAGGAAATTTTTTATGCTGTTTAAAAATCATCTCTATTCACATAAGAACTTTCACAACTCACTTTATCTTATGTAATGAATTAAAAATATCACATTAGTGGCTTTAGTGTGTATTATCATATAAGTTAAAACAATGTCAGAGCCTTAGAAATACAATGTTCTGGTCATATCTTGCTTTTGTGTGGAGATTCTGCCAGCAAAAAAAATTCTTGTGTTTACAGAGCTCCAACTCTGCCTTTCTTCAATGTAGGCTGCATATTAGAAATTGAAAGTGTCTGGGTCAAGTACAGATAATGATTTCAGTTCAGGTTAGAAGTTACTGTGGGCTTCCTACACCAACTCCTGCAAACCGGACAACCACGATGCTCTAATCCTCCTTTGCTTTTTCTCCGGATACTGCACTGCCTGAGTTTTATCAGGCCTGAGGAGGACCTGGGATTTCAGCGTAGGCTGAAAAACAGCAGCTAAATTTTGATGAAGAGGGAAAAGCTTGGCAGAAAATCCTGACGCTTGAGCAGGTTTACTATTGGCAATGAGCACAAGTGACAAAGGTAAACCTGAAAAATATGTATTTTAAAATTGATAAATGTAAATGTAAACCAGATAAATAGCAAAGCATTTACATGTTTTCAGCTCCAGGTGAGCTGCGTGTTTCAAAAAATTATTTTTTGTTTTGGAAAGTCAATGATGGTACTAAGAATTTATCAGACTGTTAAGAGAAAATGTAACATTAGCAAAAATTACAAAACACTTACAACATCCATTACTCCTGAAAAACTAATGTTAAATTATTTGGAGAGTAAGTTATGTGGCTGGATGAGCTCCATGGTTTTCTACTTATTAATTCTGATGATACTACATCAGGTGTTCATTTGGCAGCACTATAAATAGCAAGTTGCATTGCAGTTTGCCTTGTTTCTTTCTCTGGAGAATAGATTTATTGCTAATAGGTATCACTTAGGGAGGTGGATAACATATTTTGTTTCAACAGTCATTCAGCAACACAACTGCTCATTTACTAACTCAGTGAGTCAGTGTTTTCAGAAATGACTAAGAATTTTCTGTGCCTCAATTTCTGATTACCCAATTTGAGAGGCCATAAAAAAGTCTGCGTTTGTTGTGTCCTTTCCCCTCCAAAGTTCTGATGATCAGCCTTCTAGAAATCTTAGTGGATGTAGAAAACTTTGTGTAGAATTCAAGAGAATCCATTTCCTTCAGTGCTGCAAAGGGGATGAGAGCCAGTTCTTAAATGTATTGATGGCTATTCCATGCTCTGAAATGATATAGAAAGACACTTGGTTCTCCAACTTTACAATAACTTTCATGAAATATTTAATGCTTGTCTGATGATTTATTCCTCTCAGCATAATGCAATCTAAAAGAATGGTTTCGTTAATTATTTACACTGTGCTGCTGATGCTATTTCTCTCCAAGTGCTTTCCAGTAGCAGTTGCTTCTGCTTATTACCAGGAGAGACTTTAAAAGGCAGATCTTGTCAAGAAGGTAGAATGATAACCTGTCTCATTTTTATCTGTGTGAGATTATAATGTGTGTGCTGGGTAGAAAATACTAATGGGGCTGAAGCAAGAAAAGAGGGACTTAAAATCACCTGATACCCATGCTCTGAAATGAGAATAAACTCTGGGCCTTGCTGAGTCTTTGAGTGTGCCTCATAGGGCTCCTTGTGGCTATGTTGGCAGGATGTGAAGCTGAAAGGGGCAGTTCAGAGAAGTTTTTGAAGCAACAGAGGTACAGAGTGAAGAACATTAAAGAACCTGAGTGAGATGCCTGGGGGTGATGATCTAGCATCATTGCAGGACTCTAAACAGCTTGCAAGGTAGTTGTGGGTAAGCTTTTGCTCCTGTAATCTTGTTTTAATAGGGTGTAAGTCTGACATCCAGCAGTGAACTTGGCAGCAGTGGTAAAGGAGGGAGGCAGGCTTGCCAGGGCTTTCTAAGGATGCGTGAAAAGAAGGCCTTTGAGTCCTTCAATCCCATGGGTTCCGCTGTTAGTGATCTCCTTGGCTGCCTGAAACCCACTCAAGTAAACCTAAGAAAAGGAGAGTTGCCAATGCTGACCTCCTGTCGGAGGCTCTGCTTGCTGACTCTGCTGGCTCCAGCCGGGGCAGGAGGCAGGAGAGCGGTACAGCCCTTCTGCCCCCACAGAGGCTGGTTGGCTTCTCTCTGACAGCTGGAGCATTGTGCTACTCTTGTAGTGCTGTGGGGAGCACCATCTCCAACTTCATAGGAGGGAGAGAAGCGGGCTGACGTTTACATTTCCCTTTTGGTGACTCTCTCAAAAGCAGCATTACTACAGTGAAAGGATTCCCAGTTCCTAAATGTTTGTCTGGAAAAGGTCAAAGAACATTCAAGGCACAGTTTCTTAAAGGTGACATGACTTAGCTTCTCAACGAGTGTTACCTGGGATAGTCAGGTATTGGGTGACCAATGGTAAACTATACTAATAAGCAACCTGGAAATTCTATTTAAGGAGATTAATCACGGGGAAAAGGCCCTTGTAAATGCTCCGTAATGGATGCATAAGTGAGGTCTTCTATGATTGGTTGTTTTTTATATTGGAAACAGTGAAGCCTGATTTATAAACATGTCAATGCTGTTTAATGTGGTTTTTTTAATTAATTAAGCTGTTTGATAAATGTCACCTTAATATGACAAACAGCAAGCGAGTGGGTTTTTTTGACTTAGCACAGCCTTTAGCTTTCTCAAGGACTATAATTCAGCTCTATACAACTTCAGATTATTCACTGCAACATATACTGCTAGGAAATAGTAATTTTTCCATCCCCTTCTTTTGATAGGGAAGAGAAAATAATGTCTGTATGCACAGCAGAGGACTTCTGGATTGTGGAGGTGTGCTGTGCAGGCTAGAATATAGCTCAGGGCATCCCTTGAGAAGAACAAGTCAGATTCTTCTCTCAGATACAGTGGTAAAAATTAGGAATAGTCACAGGCAATTGATTTACACTAGGATGAGATAAGAATAAGGGCCAGTCAGTGAAGCTGGTTAAGCAGTTTCACTACTGAGTTGTCTCTGATTCACTTGCTGACAAGCTCTCGAACTGTTGATGCTCAGGGGTGCAGTAACATGTCTTGGGATGAGATACAGTGACTGCAAAACCAAAAATTATGCAGTGGCTTGTAGGAGATAAGGTGTAACAATGGTCCTGTTAGTCGTATGGGGTCTGGAGCACTGTACATCCTTATTGACTCATAGTCCAACAGTCAGAATAATCCTACCAGCTTTCAGCACACCAGACTGTGCGTTAGCTCATGACTGACAGGAATGCTGTTGTTTAATTCTATACTTCATGATGAAGAGGCAATGAAAAAAAAATATGCTGTAATGTTTTTAAAGTTTTGCTAAACATGATTGACTTGTTTTGGTTTGAACTGTGCTGTGGGCCTTGGGAAGCTATAAGGATTGGGAAGCTTTTGGTCATCACTGTAGTGTTCTGCTTCAGAAGCCTTCCCAGAGAGCAGCTTGGAGACACCATCAATGGGCTTATTGCCCATCTGAGGGCTTCAGATGCATTCCTAGGGATTTCTGTGCTAAGCCAGTTGCCCCTGGCTTAGTCCTATCAGAGACATACCACATATCTGTGAATCTCGCATTAGACTCATTTAAATAAACAAATGTGTAGGACAGTGAAGGATAGGAAAAACACTGCATTTTTTTTCAAAGGCTTTTAGCATGAGTTGAAGTCCTTCTTTATTCTTTCAAAGAGAATCCAGACTTGTTGCTTGAGGTCTCTCATGAGTTGCGTCTTTTGAAATTCCTTTATGCATTTAAAATATGCAGGCTTTCACATACTGTAAATCCACAGCACCCTTTCAGCCCTGACACCTCTATGTGATGAAAAAAGCTGATAATAGACTGACTTTTATCTCATAGTTTTTATATATAAAACAGCACATATTCTTAAATAGGTTGCAAGACAGAGCAAAACTCAGTGTTCCCCAACATCAGTGATCATTCCTCCAGTCAGTGTGCACCCATGTCGAGCACTCTTGTAAACAGAGAATGAATGCAGACAAACAACTTGCTCATACTTGCTTTACTCATATGCAGATCTCCTCTTCTCTGCAGCCATCCATCAAAAACTGAGTTGGCAGTGATAAATGGTATGGTATGCAAAGAGCTGTTGCAGGTGTAATCTGCAGGAGAGGAATCTTTGAATATTTACTCATACATCTTACAGTGCAGATCATGAACATTATTAACAGAACTGCTTCTTAATAAATATAAGCCCATCCCATTGCAGTGTTAACTACGGAAAATTGTAGAACTTACTACAGTATTGCAGCAGTACATAAAAATGTTGAAGTCTTGCTTAAGAAGAAACTAAGCAAGAACGTGAATGAGATTCCAGGGTCTATGAAGTCCCGGGAAGAGACAATGAAATATATTGAACTATGATCTCAAGTTATCTGGATCTTCTAAGACCATTTCCATTACTTCTTAATTTCCTTTGCTGTTTGTTGGATATTGTTTCCTTATCTGGTGCGCTCTCAATTATTAAAACCCAATTACTGTTTGTTTGGTTTTTAAAATTAATTATTTAAAATTCCAAATGAAGCATAAGAGACATAAGAGATATAGAACAGTTGTGTCCATCACAAGGTTGTTTTTTTTTTTTTTGGTATCTTATTAAAATTCCCATTAGTTTCTTATACAACTGCTAGCCACCTCATTTTCTACTGAGGAATTCATTTCAAGTTGTGTGCATTTGTATACAACAGGGAGAAAATCTATTTTAGCAGTTCTGTTTGCTGTGAGAACCATTAGACTTGTCCTTTGGTTGAGGGAACTTTGGCAAGATTTTATTCTGGGTGGCTGCTCAGGTCACTGTGACTTTTAGAAATGGACCTGATTTGCATTAGAATATTTAATTTGCAGTGCTGTATCATTACGCCTGTCTGTGCCTGAGAGAAAAGAATTAAAACTTCAGCAGAACACTTTTCTTGCATGTCTTTATGAATTATTTTATTTTAAGAGTTAATGTGGGCATACTGTTATCCCCTGGCTTGGGGAGCTGTGATTTTTTTTTTATTTTTTTTTTTTTTCTGGGAGGGTGGGGCGCTGGTGGTGCTTGGATTTTTTGCCTTGGGGCTCCATGAGAAATGGTATTACAAATTTCTTCCTAAGGCATTAAAAATTTACGCTTCCATTTCCTTATCATCAACATCATCGTCATCGTCATCTCTCTTTCCTGTTTAATGGTGGGCGAATTTTAAATGGTGTTGTAGTTTCCAGTGCTTCTGTAAAGCGTCTAATGTGTGCTGCTGCAATTGCACCATGCAGTCCATAGTGATGTTTCCTGTGTCTCCAGAGGGACACTGAGTTCTGCTCCTGAAAAACAAAGTTTCTTTTAAAAACAAACGAGCAGTGTAAGCCTTCCTCAGGCCAGCAATTTCCTGTCTGGCAGGAAGCTGAGGTCAGATGTCAGCCATGATAGTAGAGATGCTGCTGCAGGAGTGACATGCCAGCACTGAGCTCGAGCACATATGTGCGTGTCCCGCTTCTGGTTGGGAGCACTACATGTGGAGCAAGTTCCTTGGTCTGGAACATGTCTTATAACATAGTCAAAGTTTCTCATTGTTGTTGCTGGTACTGAATCCGTTTGCCCCAAGTTGGAAGTACCCAGGCTGCAGTAGGGAAAAAGGTAGGGGGAAAGGCCAGTGTTGGGGTGGACATTAGAAATGAGAAGTCTGTAGAATGAGGATCGTTGGACCCCCTTCTCTAGATCATGGATACAAGGGAATAAGTGACCCTTGTTGTGGCAATGGCTGTTGCTGTTCTATCTGTCTCCCAGCAGGAACCAGCATGCCTTCCAAAAGTAGTGGTACAGATAACCTAAGTAGGATTGCAGCAGAGAGCTGCCAACCTTTTCCTGCGATGTTGGCATGCTCTTGTGCAAGCCCACTGATGGTGGTCACTTACGATTCTGCAGCATGAACCCACTGGGTGGATCTGCAAAAATGTAACAAAGGACAGTAATGAGGAAGGGCTGAGATTTAGCTAAAGGTCGGGTGTGGCCTTTGATGCTGAAAGCCAAATAACTTAGCTTTCATTTCAAATTGAAGAGTGAGTTTGATAGGGCTGAGAAATGTATTCAATTTTTTTAACTTGCAAGTTTAAAAAAAAAAAAAAAGACAAAAAAGACTGTAGCTTATACAGAGCTAGTGAAAGGCAAAAGGGCAAACTATTTTTACCCTCAGTTGAGAGGAGGAATAAGGCATCCCTGGCAGGCCTGTTGTGGACTTCAGTATGCTTGTCTCAGCCTATTACTTGTTGCTGTGATAAGTCCCTCCTTGCAAAGAATGGCAGTCTCACAATGGGGATGCATAAATCAATCACTGGATTACACAAAGGTCTGTTCCTCTTAGAGCACAATTCAGTGTCTGTTGTGTTTTTGACCTGAAATATTTCTCTGCCCAGTGCTGTTTCTATTCAGCTGCCTGTGTCTTCCCTCGCACTTATGCTCCACTAGTGTCTAGTTGCATCAAAGAATGCAAAATTATTGGTGAGTGCTGCTGCGGTTTAGTTTGGCTTTGCAGTATTTAGACAAACTTTTATCTCAACAAGTACTGGTCCTTTCTTGTTAGCTCTATTACCTCTTTGGTTAGAGGAAGTCTCAGGGAATTCTTGTGCTATAATTATTGACCAGTTTTTACTTTACAAGCTGCTGGAGGCCTCAGCTGAGGTGGAAAGTTGAGAGCAGGAAAACAGTTCTCTTTATTGGAGCAGAATCAGTCATCGGGATGACACTTTTCAAAAGCATGTTGACACCTAATTACCTCTGGAAATTTGAAGTGGATGGCATTTACACATTTGTGTGCTTCTAAGTGCTTCACAGTTGTACTAGGTTTACAAAAAACACTTATCTGCATCAATAGGTTCTTTTGCTCTGCCGCTACCAAAGTGGATTTGAGGATCATACCATAGGTTTCTGAAAACTTAAGAACCTCAAAAAGCCTAAAGCTTGCTTTTCTGGATCCTGGTCTAGGATCTTGTCTGTAAGAATATGCTTTCTTAATATTTTCCTTAATTGCGTCTGCAATAGCTTTTGATTTGTTTTGATGACTTCTCATGGTTATCTAATTCTTCAGTTCAAAAAGCCTCATTTTCCTTGATGCCACCATGCTGATATAATATTATCAGAACAGAACATGTTGGCAGTCAGCTGTTGCATTTATTACCAATTTGCTTTAGTTGGTTTCCCATTGCTAAAACTTTCCTTTTGTAATGTGTTACATTGGCTTTTATTACAAGCTAAAGCTTGTAATGATGCAAGTAGGATGGAGTGGAAACTGATGGTCTGCAAGAACTCACAAGTGTATGGGCAGCTGTTTGGGAATTGTATAAAAATGTAGCTTGTTCAACAACTGACCTTAAACATGTATTTCTTTGCCTTGTTTTTTTAAATTACTCAATTTAAACTTCTAGACATGAAGACAAATCTAAGAGCAATCGCATTTGCTTGAGGGGGGCTGCTGACAGTATGGATTCCTTTAGAATTGCTTTTCATTCAAGTGTTATTAAAAGCAAAACCTAGTATAAAGAATATGAGATTAAGGACATTTAGCAGCAGGAATATAGCAGAGAGTCAGGGGAGAAAAGGCATTTATAATATAAATGATGATGAGTAGGGAACTTTGCATGTAGACAGTGCCACTAATTAACAACTGTGAGGTGGCCCAGGACAGGGACTGAGCTCGGAGAAAGACAAAAGTCCAGATGGCAGGCTGTGATCCAGAAGTGCAGGACATCAGACTGTGTTACAAGGTGACTGCAAGGTAAGAACAGAGACTTTTTTGTTTGTTAGAGCAAATGCTCCAAGAGACATTTAATGGTGGGTGGCAGTGAATCAGCTGCACAGATAGATACACCTAGCTAGGTCTATATTCTGTTTTGTTCCCAAGATTTGTGACATGACTGTTCCTGGGGAGATATTTAACTGCTTGGAAAAGAGAAGTGAAAGCTGTGTTATGGAAGTAAATATGGACACACATATTTTATTTACTCAGTGTGTCAGGCATTTAGCTGAACAGTTTATAATCTAGGGATGATATTGTTAATCCCTGTGTGGATGTGCAAAGAAATATGTGGCTGCTGCATGGTGACAGGCCAGGAGGCCAGGGAGAGCATTAGTGGATAAAGAGTGGTACCAAGACCAAAGAGCCCTCTCCTGTGGGCATGGGAGCTGCACATTCTGGGGCAGTGCAGCATCTGGAAGAAGGAAACAGATTGTTTGCTCTTTACCTTCACAAAGCTTTTTCATTTTATAGTGTGTATCTTGCATGCACTGTTCATCTCTCTGGGTCTAACACTCTTAGTACCTTGCAGTAAAGCACTACATTTTTAGGTAAGTAATCCCATGTCTCAGGAGAACTATCCCTTTGAGAAGTATCTGATGCTACAAGGAAAACCTGCTGAGTGAGGCCATAGGATGGGCCGTAAATAGGATGGGCCATAAATAGGATGACACATTTAATATACCAATGCTTAGAGAAATGTTGAGATCTTGTAAGTCTATTTTTTAATGACATGTCAATTTTTGACATAAGGTGGAAAACTTTTGAGAAAAGGTGAAGCATTACTGACTAGTGTGTGTGGGGGTCAATTTTCAATATCCAAATATCATTTCACGCAGTGGGTGATTCAGAAGCAAAATAAGAATGTGAAATAACCTGGCAAATAACTGGGAAGAAAGACTACACAATGCCTTGTTGCTAATGCCACTTGACATGGATTACAGGCAGATGTTCGAGCCCTTAGATTGCTTATAGAAGGGTATCTGTAATGGTTGATGCCAATTTGTCCTATCTAAAACTAAATTGTAGCATCCAAATATGAAATGAGTCTTCTTGGACCATACTGAATTTCAGATTAAAATTCTGAAACTCAGTTTATCCTTTGTTATTCTGTAATAAAATATGGCTTCCAGACTCAAGTCTAGGGATTATTTTTTCTGCAGTTTATGGTCTATATTTGTCGTTCAGCTTTACTGTGTTAAGGTGAGAAGCTCACACTGCAAATTTAGGCCTGTGCTGCTAGCTGGGGAAAAACTTTAACTAATACCAGTATATGTATTACATGAGAATAATTCATAGTGTACAGTTTGAGACAATTGCTGTTGCCTGTGATTAGAAGGGTGCTTGTGAACAGTTTTTTGTTCTTGTGATATATATTTGTTATTTGAAACTAGTTCACAATATTCAAAATGTTGAGCTGAATGTTTACTATATGAAAACATTCTTGTTACTGAATCTCAATTAATGTTCTTAGTAAGCAAAATCAAAGATGCTGCAAATAACAGCTGTGGGGAATTGATTAGAAATTACTGAGTATAAATGTATAATTTCTTTGTACTTTTAGTCCAGATAAACTGCAATGATCAGCTGAGCTACTGGCTGAAACCTCTGCCATTCAGCAAGAGTAATTTTGCATCTTTATGGAAAGCATGAATTGGAATGACAGCACTGAATGTGTCACTTTTTCATTTTTGTCTTGGTATAAGGCAAGAAGAGGGTTGGGGAACACGTTATGGCAGTCACTAAGAACAGCACTAAGTAAGGTGCCAAGACTGTGATGTTCTAGTGATGCTGAAAAATGTCCTTCTGCACAATTTTGGAATAAATTGACATTAATCTACACTTTCTATTTCAATCTACTTTCTTACTATAGTAATTCACTCTATTTTATTGTACAAGAGGCAACAGTCACCTCTTCTATTTCATATGTGAAGGCAGGAAAGCATTAGTCTGACAGAGCTGATGACAACAACACTAAATAATTCTAAACTAAAAATGTCTGTAAAATTTGTAAAGCTTTGGGTTTAGAATTCAGGGTAGAGTTCAGCAAAAAGCTTTAGTACTAAAGATTATCAAGGGCAGATCTCAAATTGCATGTATTACACAAACTCTGATTAGCTGCTTCTCAGGACTATCCTGATATTTTAATCTTCAAAGTTCTAGTTTTATTTAATAGGGCAACTTTTATTTTATTGGTTAAAGCCTTTTTTGTAATAAGATATATCATGTGCGGTGCTGCAAATTTGGGAATTATATAGAGAGCTTGAAAGGTTCCTCTGTTTGTATAATTTGCTCTTTCTTTTGCTGTTTGTGGACTCTATAGTATTTGGGCCTGCATCTGTTTTACTTACATTAATGGAAATTGGGAGTAATGCACTAATATGAATGGAAAACTGATGTAAAGACCCTTAAAGAGATCTGAATTGGAGCTTTTGCATTTGATCCTCATTTCCCTGGAATCTTTATAAAATAAACTTAAAGCTTTGTTTCACAGGAATTGTACATATGTGTATATTATATGTGAAATTCTTTCAGATAGAACCGGAATATTTTACAATAATTTGTCATTAATTGTATAGTGAGAAAATACAAAACAGTGGGGAATTGGACCAGAACAGATGTAACTTCTTATTTAGGGTTTGTAGATTCTTGCGTAGTTGCTACTGGGACTGTACAGTGAATTGTACTCAAGTTAACTTTAAATTAGCTGGCTTGGCAGGAGTGCAGTAGCGTGGGGTAGCTGTCAAGAATTTCCTAAGCTTCCAGGAAAGGTGTTTCAGCCTGGGGCTGAGCTTGTTGCTGTAGTTAGCTTGGTCTAACTGGACCTAAGTTCAAGGCGTTGACTGTGTTGCGAAGATGGCTTTAGCATCACCGGGATGCAAGCACATAATTTACATGCTACTTCTGTTATCTCTGAGTCTGGTCTGCTGCTTCTGGGGGCTGATATAGCTCCTACTGAGGAGCACAACAAAGGAAAGAGCTGGCAGGGTAACATAACTATTTGTAGGTAAAGGTTAGGGTAGTTCTACTTTAGACATTTTTACCCCTTCTGACTTGCAGGTGCAAGCAATAATATGGACAGAGGATTAGAAAGCTTCTGGTATCTGAAGGCAAGGAGATATAATGGATGGCCTTCTCCATGTGTTCTGTGGGAGAGGTGAATTTGCTTGAGACAGTTCAAGGGCCAGGAGTGATTACTAACTGTGCTTTCTCCTCGTCTGTGGAGGTGGTCAGAGGGAGGTTCTGAAAGGACTATGGGGGAAGTGATTGTGCAGGCTCGGGCTGTGGAAATAAATAGACTTTTCTGGTGATAAAAGTAGCCTTTTAGTAGCTTTTCCTAATGGTGATATGGGAGCAAGAGGAGAGGTAAATACCAATTTGTCTCTGTTCCTGCTGCAAGATATTGTGAATTATTGCTTTATCTCTGCTGAACCATTCTACCACTTACAGCTGGGTTAGAAATTTTAAAATTATTGCATTCCTGAAATGAAGGAGGATGTTGGTGACTGTACTCCATGTGCGAAATCCTGATTTATACACATTCATTTCTTTCTTGTTGGTAAAAGAGCCTCTTAAGTGAAATGCAAATGTGGATAACAAAGCAGAGTGACCTTTGGCTGTCTGTGCTTGCCTAAAGGATGCAAGGCATGCAGTTTTTACTGCATATATCTGTGAAGTTATATTGTTGCTGTGTTCATTATTAGTAGGTCTTTATCTTCTAAAATCAATGGTTCCCTTTGTGAATTTAAATTTTCAATACAATCCTTTGCCTATTATAACAAAAGATGCCTGATTTATCAGTGACATTTGCTAGGGAGACCCACCATCAGGTGATTCAGAGTGTCTTTCTTAGTCTTTGTTCCCAGGGAGCAGTTTTCAGTTTAGTTTGCCTCATACTGTGTTTGGCCTGATTTCTCATTGAAAATGAAAATGTTTTGCCCTTACATTTGTCAGAGGCTTTTAAAACCTGAATAGCAAGAAAGACTCATTAAAGTCAGAAACCAAGAGTAATGTGTTTGAGAAAATGGGAGTGTTGGAATCCTTCACTCTTCAAATCGCACCAACAGGTTTTCATGTCACCCTCAATAGTTTTGTTGTCTCATTGCTGTTTGTCTCTTAAATCAGTCATCTGTGGAGCAAGAGAGGGAGGTGCCCATATATAACCATGAAGGTGTCAGAGGTAGCCACAGAAGTACCATGCAAGGCATTTCCATCAGGGGCAGCAGAGGTGGTGGGTGTAGCTGGTGCTGGGTCTTTGCTTGAAACGTTGTGTTAGTGAAATGCACTCCAACATAAGCAACGAGGATCAAAAATGCAGTGTTGATACAGAGAGTGGGCAGTTTACCAAAGGGATTGTAATTGTCTGGGTGGCAGGGCACTGACTGAATGTGCCAACAACCCCAAGGTCGTGTTTCAAAATACACAAATACTGACTTGGGTACATCTACATTTTCACAGTTTAGTTTGGATTGAAGAATGTGCTTTTAAATTGAGCCTCCTGGGTTTTCCCACTTAGCAATTTGGGTTCTCATTGTGGAACAGTCTTGGTTTGTGAAAACTGGTGATAAAACTAAACTGCCAGACGTGCTGCTGGAGGACACCTAAATAAGTCCCAGCTGCTAATGGACTTTCAGCTTGTGGGGACAGACTACAGCAAGTTTCAAATACTGCTTCCCCTCTCTCCCTGACGTGTGTGAAAGTGTGCTTCTCAGCACCAAGTGTTTCGCTCTACAGATGCACTCCTGTTGCACCATGCTAACTGCTGATGCAGATATAACTGTAAGGCTTTAGCAATGGGTTTCATCTTGTCTGACTTGAGGTCCTTAAAAGTAGCTTTGCTAGTTAGGAGAGATATAGAAGTCTTGAATCACCCTCTGCTTTAAGTGGGTGCTCAAGAGAAGATGAGTCACCCTAAGGGGTCTTCTATACTTTACTTGCAAGTTTAAAAAAGGAAGCTTAAATTTTAGGCATCTGCTTGCATCTAACTGCTAGCATTAAATGAAGAGACTTCCATGCAAAACAGGGAAGAATATCATTCTGTAAGAGACTCAAATTCTAGGAGAATGATGCAAAACAAACATAAGAAGATGACTCAGAAGCTCTTATTCTCAGGACAATTAGTTCAGAAAAATGGGGTGTAATATTAACTAGCAAATATTTTTACCTGGTAATACTAAACAGAGATTTTAAAAGAAGACACTATATATTTGACTGTCAAAAATAATGATTAAAAAACCCTATTAATTTTTACAAAAGTGATCCATGATTCAGCAGCTCATCAGGAAGTTACGATTACGAGAAGGTTTTGTTTCAAATCCTAAACAATTTGCATGCTTTGCAGGAGGGGAAAAAAACCCAGTAGTTAGATATTGTTTGTTTGGAAGTCATGCATGAGATAATGAGGCTCTTCACTAGAAAATGGATACACCACTTAAGCCTTTCAAGTGTCAGTTGGCCAACACATGATTGAGTGTAGTATGGTGTACCTGTACCTCGGGTGTCTGCATAGTGTCTCAGAGTAAAAGAGAGTAATTTCACCAAGTGCACTTCCAAGGTTCTTAATTGCTATTTCTCTAGCAGATTTTTGGATTCAGTGTTCAATTTAGGTTGTTTACCTAAATGTTCTAAAAATGTGTTTAGTCTGATCTGATCTTAATTTTTTTTTTTCTTTCATAAATAGGACTGTTAAGGGACTCTGGGTCATTTATATAGTTCTGATATTAGACTTTAGCTTTCCTTGGTTAGGTTGCAAATAACATTTGATAATGCATTACTTTAAAAATTTTCAATAAATCTTTTTTTAAAATAAAATGCTCAGTATTATCATTTATATGTTTTAATATTAATACTAGAAAAACAGAAAAGAATAGAATCTTTAGCAAGGCGTTTGCAGAGCTTTTAAAATTAGATTGTTAAAGTTTTTTTCAATGTGTCTAGCTTGGTTTTGTTCTGTCACACCAGCAAAGATCAGATCTTCTTTGATTCTCAGCCATTTTAATGGGAAATTCAACCTCAATTATGCTGAATTTTATGTTCTTTTAGAAGTTTGTCAAATATCATTATATTCCAAGACAGTTTTTCATAGTCAGCAGATTTTTTCAGTACCTTTTTTTTTTCCCAAAAAAAGTTTCAATTTTCCTGTAGGTAACAAGATTCTTATAATGCATAAATTCTTGTATGACAGACTTCAGGTTATCTTGTATTCTAATGACAACTTGACGATTCATTCCAGTTTCCAGCATGGTTTGAGTAAATGTAAAGGAAGACCTTGCAATCTTTCTTTGAGCTGTCTGGAAATCCACTGAGAAAAACTTATCTTTTGATTTCTTGGCTACCACCTGGGGCAATAACAATGTTCTCTCTACTGCACTTTCAGCAGTGTATGAATAATACTGCTTGAAACAAACAACTCTGGTGGGGCAGTAGATTTACAGCCAGTTTCTCTTTTTTACTCACTGACCAGGAAAAATGTGAGTAGAAGTAAAATTCAGCAGATACGGTCTTTGTGTTGCATTTGACATGGAGCATAAAGACTTGGTTAACTGCTTCTTCTAATTGTCAGTGATGTGTTTGCTAACTGGTGTGAACCATGATCATCTAATTTTTGTTTTATTATTACCTATTTGCCTTTTCCCACCCTTCTGTATACTAACTAAACCACTAAGCCTGTTAAATTGCTGGGCTCTTTCCAGAGTACCAGCAAAGCTGCTGCCTGCTACAAACTGATCTGGCTGTTTTGAGTCTTTGTAAATCTTATATGGCTGAAGCTCCAGCTTCAGTGGGTGCTATTTTTGTACTGGTATCTGTACCTCTGGTAACCCCTCTAAGTCAATTTAGGAAAGGTAAACCTTTTCAGGCAAACCTTGAAATTAACCTAAATGTGCAGGCTTTGTTTCAAAACTGTTCACAATGTTGGTTTAAATTTGCCAAATATATTTGCCCAGAAAATAAAATAATATTAGACGTACATCTATATTTGAAGATAATGTGGCACAGTAGAAGCAGAGCTGAAATGCAGAGAGGAAGAGTCTAGCTTAATCCAGTAACTGCAAATGAAGGCATTCAGGATGCCAATGCCAAGATTAAATATATCTATCTATCTATCTGTCTTTCTTTTGGATCCCACCTAAACCAGTATGTCACTTGTCTTCAAGAAGGCTGTAGTAAGAAATGTGCCAGAGAGTGTTTGGGAATGAATTTATTTTAGTTTCTCCTTTTGACTTTTCTGCTTTGTATAGACAATCATTTACTGAGCAGTGGCGTAGTGATGTTCTTTCTGGTTATGTCAGTGTCCCAACCATCAAGGAACCACTCTCATTGCTTGCACTCTCATATGAAGAGTTAAAATGAGAGCAATAGCAGTTGAATAGACCTATATGTGAATTCTGTTGTCTTTCAAATGTTCACCTGACATGAACAGAATGTGGAGTTTTCTTGAGGGTTTGCTTTTGGGAGCTGCTTGACATTGTGTGGTGTGCTTAAAAATATGGGAGAGTGCAACTCTCTACTCTGAGTGAGGTTCCTGCCTGTGAGGTAGGCTGTGGATCCAAGTCCCTCCTGTAAGAGAAGATGGCATTGCATATGCTTCTGAGATATCTCTGCTCTTCTGGAAACCTGACCTTTTTGCTCTTAGAAGGGAATCTGTGTTTTGTTCTGGGATCTGCAGAAGATAATATGCTGAATGGAATTTTTGGAGATTCTGCTTAGGAATGAAGTAAACAAATATGTATTTATTTAACTGGAAAAAACCAGTCATATTATGAATATATTACTACTCTCTTGAATTCTCATATTGACCTTACAGATAAGAGGAGTCACTCTAATGGCACTGTTACTTGAGATAAATTTGACTGATCAGTCTGGACTAGTAAGGCAGAAGAGGACTAGCTAGTTCAAGCCATGAGTTCCCAATACCTTGATCCATTTAAAACTTTTCTCCCCAGTATTATTTAAAACCAGCATCTTTGTAAACAACCCCAAACCATAACTGTTCTCCTATTAATGGGTAAACGTGAAGATATGAAAATGCTTAATTTTCAATTGAAAAAACAAAATGATCCCACAGAGGAAATAAAATGACAAGAATGATAGACTGGAATAGTCTGTGTAGATTATATGAATGTATACATGATGCTGTCCTCATAAAATTATTTGCCTTCTGCTTTCTAGAATTTCTTTTCTAAAAATAAGGAACCGGGTTAACTTTAACTCTTTGGGAGAGCAACAATTAATACTTTGCTGTCACAGGGAGGAATACTTCTGTGGTCAGTTTCTCAGGATAAGGTGGTTTGGACTGGCTTTTTTAAAGCATGGGAACGTTGCCTTAATTTCATGTTATTGTCAACTGCTGCTGGAAGCCAGCAGGGAGGATGGTATCTGGAAACTGAAGAAAAGGTGGAAAAAATGAACATGAAGAAAAAGAATAAGACTCACTTGAGGGAGCTCACATTTGTATCTGGTTTTATGGTGCTGTGAAATTATACTGCTTACTGAACAGGATTTTGATTGTGACTGTATTAACTATTGCTGTTATCACAAAAGTTTGTTTTAATGCCTTATGGAAACTGGCACTGAACTTTGAGAAGTTTTAAGTGCCTTTTTGTTCTAGGCTATAGAAATGCCTCTTATAAAAACTGAACAAAAAGGGCCAGAAGAAAAAAAATGAACAAGGTTTTAGTATTGCTGGAAGTGGTTGATACTAGAAGAGAAAACTTGGATTTCAGGAAGGAGCTCCTACAATGAACAGATTGTCTCATTTAAAGAAAAGCAGATGTGTCATGGAGAATTTTTCTAACTGTTATGATTTTGCCCATTTCTTGCCATTGATTTTGTTGTCTTTCCTTGACTTATTACCAGGCATATTTCCATAAGAGCAAAGCATATTGTTTAGGATTTGGTTAGGTTTATATTTTCCCCCCAAAACAGTATTACTTTGAGTAACAGTTTGTTCCCTGTAATGGGGGTTAGGCTACGTGATAGTGGCAAGGGTGATAAGAAAAACATTGTGACTCGGGAGTTAAGCAACCTGTGATGACTTACTGTTAGTTTTTTAACCTCAGGATACCACTTTTGGTAGAGCTTTCTGGGTGCAGTAGTCAGTCAAGCTACCAGTAACACCCCCCCAGTCCCCCATCTCCTTCTGTTAAATGCAGTGAGATTAAGGTGAAAAGCAATTCCTGCTGTCTGAAGCAGATCTTGTATACTGTGAATATCATAGACTGCTGGCTTGAAATGCCAGGTGTTTTTTGGGAGAGAAAAGATTGGACTTTCTATGAAGTAAATCAGAAAATATGTTTCCATACATAAAAATGCCATTTTCTTCTAGGGAAATGTGGGTGTCTGGGTTTCATTCTGACCTTCAGAGAAAGAAATGAAGAACTGAAAGAGGAAATAAAGGTTTGAACTACCTCCCAGTTACAGAGGTGGATGAGATGTCAGTGTGATGGGATAGTGCTTGAAAGGGGTTTTATACACCTCCTCTCAAAGGCCTGGATTCAGTGCTGTTTGATTTAACATTTTAACACTAGTGAATTCTATGGGCTGAAATCATGTTTTCTTTGAATAGATTGCAGCTGTATCTGAGTGTGCATCTACAGATGTGAGTCTTCTGTCAGCCCTGCTTGTGGTGCCTTGGTGTGTGTACTCACCTGGCTGAACACAGGCTGAACAAGATGAGTATCTCTAGGGGGAAGCTCAGCTGCAAGCTGGGCACTGGGATTGCCCCATGGCTGCCAACAGACATTTGGGTCCTGGGGGCCCCACTGGAGCCTGAGCAGTGGGTGGTATGAGGAATTTATCATGTAATCCCACTGCTGTTGAGCTGCACTGGTCCTGAAGATGGACACAGCCTCTGTGTGCTGCAGGGTGCAAGTATGAGGTGTAGCCTTGGGTAAAGTTGGGAGGCAGTCTCAGGGAACACAGAGCTTGGTGCCTGCTGAGCTGGGAGCTTTCCTCTAAACACCAGCACATGCCTGGGCAGAACCCCTGAGCTGTCAGGTCTTGTCCCAAGTGCTTTCACTTTGAAAACTTTGAAAAGTACTGTCACTAATAAACTCCCACCCTAAGGAGGTGCCCGATGCCTGGAGCTGGGGCTACCCTATTGCCCCCAGGCTGCCTTGCCCCTGGCTGACGTGTTGAAGATGGGTTCTGGCTCCAGCACCATGGCCCTGGGTATTCAGCAGCCTCCATGGTATCTCTTCAGAGCGAGAGGAGTGGTCCTCAGTGGTGTCTGGAGACTGGTGGTTGGTAGGTGGTCCTTGATGTTGTTAGCCTCTTTCACCAATCTGTTAAAGAAATATGACTGGGAAATCATTTACTGTTTACTCTTCTAGTTTGTGTGCTTCTGCTTCATTGTCCAGGCATCTCTAGATTAATGCCTTTTTTTCTTTTGGATTGTTTTCTTCTTTTTTTGGGTATCTTCTCATTGCCTGCTATTCAAGTATTTATTTCTATCCTTAATTTCCACAGTCTCTTCCTCTCCTAAGAAAGCAACAGAGCATCCTGTGTTGTCCTCCTCCTTTCCTTTCTCATGTTTAACCTTTTTTATCGTATAAAGTTCACTTACTTGGGATATTTTCTTAAAAGCACAAACTTTGCTGTGTTAGGGAATGCACACATATCCTTTGCTTTGCCCGCTGCCCAGTAGTTAAACAGTCTGGAGAACCAAATCGCTTTTGATGTCTGCTCATTGTCAGTTCTTATTTGGTGCACAGTTTATTCAGAGGAATTTAACTGGGAAAAGACAGTGGACAAACGTATCACCACTTTGTTTGAAGGAAAAGTTGGATTAATACAAAAGGGAGTGTTTGCCAAAAGTTGCCCTTGAGGTGACAGTGGGTTTAACATTGTGTGTACTGGGATTTTGCTGCGCTGACTGTGTTTGTGATAGCATGCAGATGGCTCAGCCGCGGAGAGGCACTTCTCATCCAGCACAAAGTAGCTGTGAAAGCTGTGAGTGTTTGATTTATACTGCATACTGGTAAATGGCCTTCCCCAGGACACTGAGAAGTGTTTCCATGATGCTAACCATAGGCAAAGCCCATTGTCAGGGTGCTGTTTTTACCTCTCTGTTATTCACTAGACAGTATTTACAAAAAATAAAAAAAAAAATATTTCACTCTTTTAATAATCTGTAACTACCTCTGTCCTGGGGCATGTGTTTGTTCATATACAACAGTACAGCAGTAAGCAGTTTTAACATCCTCATATTTTGCTGTGTGGAGAACTAGCTGAAGTGTGGGAGATCCTGGTTCACTCCACCATTCATACGTGAAAATTTGCAATGAAATGTCCCTTTCCATGAAAGTATTATGACATTGAGTGTCAGGATTATTTTGGAACATGGGTTCACTGCACTACCTTTTACTGATGCTGCAATGACCTACAGCAATCAAGAAATTTGATTATGTGTCTCTGCTTCTGCAAATGTTTCTGTTGCTAATAGGATATTGGCAGCAGAGATGGAAAGCCGTTGACATTGCTGCCTTGGTGAGGGGCAGAGCCAGAGAGGATAGACTGCTACTAAAACTTTGTTTTCTAAATGGTGCCTTGAAGACACTTTGTTTCCAAAACTTGATGTTATGTGTAAGCTGCCTCAAAGAAGATAGTTTTAGGTGTATTGTTTTTTGTTTTCCACACTTTCTTTTGTCCGGTATGTCTGAGAAAAGTTGCCATCCCCAGAAAAATATGCATGTTGGACAAACATCTGGAATGTGTTCTGTCAGAATTTAGCTGTTCTGCCAATCTTGAGAGTGGAAGGATCTACTTAAAGACTTGGTGTATGCTTGCCAAATACTTTTCAAAGTCATCTTGATTTTGTGGTTGTTGTATATTCCTGTAAGAAGGACCCTGGACAACAGATATGATGACCTAGAGGATGCAAAATCCTAGTAATACAAGAACAATTATGTAATGGAAAGAATCCATAGTTTTCCTATGGCCACGGAATATTTTTTTAACCGTCCTTCCCCTAAAAACAAATGGATTTCCACAAACACAAATTTGCTCTAAAAAAAGACCTGCTTTTTGTTTGACTTTTTGGAAAAAGCTACATGCATAGTTCCAAGAGGCTTTTCTCTTTCATCAGTGTTGTGGGTTTTGCCTCTGCTTTGATGTAGTTTAATTGTTGCTTTCTTCTGTTCCTATAAATATGGATGTTTACGTGAACATACATTTTGCCCATTTTTAAGCAGCATTTTAACTTTCTTGATGATAACAAGATGGCAAGCTGTGATATGTGTGTTCTTCTTAGAGGCACAAAGGGTTTATAATGAGTCATTATTATAATTTGTGTGTGTGTCTTTGACTGATGCTATTGTAGCTTTCCAGGCAGATGTCCCACCCGCTGTGTGTTCCTAGTTTCAGTCTGATGAACTACTAAAGCTACTGGACACTCAACAGTAGCTCCGGCATCCCACAATGCATTAGTAATAACTTTTCTTCAAGATGAAGAGGCTTTAACTGCAGCACACAATCAGTAGCCCGCACTGGAAGAAACAAATCAGAAAACCACTGTTCCATAAGCACAGAATTGAAAAAGCTGCATAAGTAAAATGACAGACTATTCATTCCAGTTTGGAAAGCGTGAATAGGATTTTTGATGAAGTTTAATTTTCTTCAAGCTCTTCAGCCATGGATAAACCATTTAAAATAAAAATAGATGTGTTATGGAGCATTGTGCTCATCACTGATTATTATTTTGAAAAAGCATGGGCCCTCCTCCTCCTCTTTGCTAATGACAAATAATGAGTTGAATCCTGATCTCAATTTCAATCCCTGGCTGCAGGGATTTTACTTCACATTTATGGCAGAAAATGGAAGGAAGCATTTGGACCAGTGATTTTAACAGCTTTCAAATAACAGAGCATGTGTTCTCTGACACATCACTGAGCTGTAGATTTTTAAATTGTTTGGTGTAATTTAAATAAACCTCCAGTAGACAGACATCTTTTCAATTAAAATGTTTTCACTGAACAATGTCATGCATCACTGTTGTTGCCAAATGAGCCTCCTAGGCATCCTATGTCCTTCATACTGACTGAAATCTATTTCACCTTTGAACAGAATGCAGCCTTGGATGACTTGTACTGTCCAGTATGCAGTTCAGCTAAACCTGCTGAATCTTAGAACTTGCTTGTTTCAAGACATTTTAAAACAACTGTGAAACAACACACAAAACCTGCAAACCCCCGTGCTTTGGAAGAGAACTTTCAGCCCCAGAATGACCTCACATGCAGGTGATCTGGGTTGACTGGGGAAGATGTTGACCAAAGATTACATCTTTAGAGATGGATATTGAGTCTGATGGCTTGACTCTTGCTGGGCACTGTCTTGCCTTACAAGTAGCCATGTTCACTTCAGTGAACCTTCTTATGGAGCACTGCGCTAGTCAGCTCCATTCATGTTATGAGAAACCCACCTTTTATTAGATAAATGACAAACTCCTTGGGAACATGCAGATCCGTGCTGGATGTGCTGAAGAGCTGGAGCAGAAGATGGATAGGAGCAGAAAAATACAACCTGCCTTCTTTCTCCTGATTGTTTCTTTTCCTATACAATTACCCTTTGCTGCAATCAAAAGGATGGATGAGA
This sequence comes from Nycticryphes semicollaris, assembly GCA_013400055.1. Classification (NCBI taxonomy): domain Eukaryota; kingdom Metazoa; phylum Chordata; class Aves; order Charadriiformes; family Rostratulidae; genus Nycticryphes; species Nycticryphes semicollaris. The sequence continues at coordinate 261,557 of VXBJ01007794.1, read as the reverse complement.
GAATAAGTCAGCACCTTTTGAAAACCATGTTAATGAACTTGTAGATTACTTTCTCATTTTTTCCCATACTTTTAGCCATTTTTACACGTACAGAGCAGATGAGTTCATATAAATCTTTGTTACAGCAGACCAGTGTTTTCAGTTAAGGCCTCTGCTTTTTGTTTGCTGTATTTTTTTTTAAAGTGCAAGATCATAGGTAGCTGGAACAAGTTTGGTTTTTTTTGAACACTCATTTTCTAAAGAGCTGACCAAGAGGCCAGATTGTTAGTGAATGTTTTTGGAAACTGCTTTGTCTTTATAGTAGTATTTGGGGAATTACAATACATCATTCGTTAATCACTGTCATTTTGCAGGTTTTCTTTGTTCTCTGTTACTGAGGTATCTGTGTGAGAGAGCAAAGGAATATTATGCTACCATTGTGTGACCTGCCAAAGCCAAGGAATAAGTATGGTGAACCATCAAAACATTTTGCCAACAAGTAATTTAATAGCCTTTACATAGCCCAAGAACAGATTGCAATGAACAAATACCTTACAAGAGGTGAGGAAGACAAACAGGAAAAATGATTACCTACCTCATGTTGCCGATTTATTTGGGGCAATAATTTTGCCAGTGCTAACTTAAGGACAATCACTGGAATAAACCCTTCATTTGTAAGCAGGATTCTGTTTTAAAGGAAATTGCAGATTTCTTTAAGGCTTGCAAATGTATGCATTTGTTTTTCATGCCAGTGTGTCAAATGAAAGATAAGGTAAGTGGCACGCTGGTTAATGCTGAGAGAAAATAAAAATACCAACCAAATAAACATTTGCAAAACTCACAGCAGGAATACACATGATTCAGTCACAGAGAGATGAATGTGTAATCTGTTGAAGGAACGGTTGTTCCTGTCTGTATTGATATATTTTGGATCGTATTTTGATCCTAATGGGTTGTACTTAATAGCCTGAGGCCGTGGCCTAAACTAATGTCTTTTAATGTCAGTGGAAAAACTTCCAGGAAGGAGCCAGTGGGTTTCAAATCAACATTTTCTTTATAGAGAGTATATTTCAGTGGCCCCACTTAACAGAACAAACTTTCCATTCATGTCTGCAAGTACACAAGACTAAAGCTGGCTGTTCTCTTTGTTTCAGCAGACACAGAGCCTGAACTGGATTTCCCACAAAGTTATACTCCAAAGTTGTTTGAGTGTCCCTTTTTCAAGTGAGTAATTCCTTTTGATCCTGAGGTCATCCTCTCAGCTGTAAAGTGGCTCAAAGTGTAGTCAATACTTTCATAGTGTTATGAATGCTGGATATGCTATATAGGTTCCTGTGGCTCATGAGCTAGGGGTTTTGTTGTAGTTGTCTTCATGGTTAGTCTGCCCACAGTCCCAAGGCTTTCAGAGCAGTTATAACTTTGGTATGATGTCCTGAATGAAATTGTCTGGGGTGTGAAAATAGCCAACTTTATTTGAAGTGGATTTTTTCTACTTAAATGATGACAGTATTAATGTGAAGCTACTGCATCACTTATTAGCCATGATTGAATAGTATCCATCATGTCCAAATGGTAATGGCTTTTGTCCTTCCCTCCTCGGTGAAGCTTGACAATTCCTGTGAACTAGTATAATAATATTTTTATTCCATCATTAATATTTAATAGTGTAAGTGAGAAATGACCACTTTATGGACTGTCCACAACCTGTCTGGATTTTGTGTTGGAGATTTTAAGTGTTCATCCGAGACACACCAGTTTATGTGGTCTCAGAGAGTCTCAGAAAATAGAAGAACAACATTATGGAACACATCTGCCTTGTGCTTCTTCTAGGGTGAGTGAAATGCGATAGGTCAGCTGGTCTTCTAAACAGAAATCTCCCAAGAGGAATAACCAGACCTCAGGAGTTACTACTTTATTTTGTCGCCCATGTTAACTTAGCAATACCATATTATTTACTTTACATCTAAAATGTATTATTGGAAATAGCATAACCTGTATTTAAGAGTAAAATTAGATTAGTTTTTGATTTTCTGATATCTGATCTGCATGGGAGAGAATGCGTGCTTTGCCTTGCTTCAAAGACCCTTAAGGAAAAGGGGTGCTGCATACATGTCTAAGGGAGAAACAAAGAGGAAAGGCAGCACCCTCTCAGCTGCTCCCCAATGGACCTTGGGGAAGGGCTTTTCCTTCTTGCCTGGTTTCCCCCCTCCCTTTGCTCCTCCCCCAGCCTACAGCAGAGGAAGGTGGGGGATAGGAGAAGGGAGAAAAACTGTTGAGACGCAATTCTTCCAGTGGGATCCGGGAAGGAGAACCAGCTCATGGGAGAACCAAGGCAGCCCTGAGGCAACTAGTTGGTGATACAGGGCAGCAAGACAGTCCTGGAAAAAATGACATTTGTAAATACTGTTGCTTCTTGTTTTGTTGAAGTATGGGTACTGTTGTCCAAAGTTGCATAATTGGTCACTCTAGTGAGTTTTCAAATTGAGGCAGAGGAGACAAATAGGGTGTGTGCGCACTGGGCCAACAGGAGAAGGGAAAAGGGAGGAACATGTGCAGGATGGTATTTTAGGAATGAGTGTTGTCAGTAATGCAAATTCCCAAAATATGTTTGTATGTAGGCATATCAAAGTGAAAGGTAAATATTTTGTGGCTCTGTCAATGGGCTAGGTGTAACCTCCTACATTGGTATTTAGGGTTTGCTTTTCAGTACTGCTTTGCACCACAGAAAAGTTTTGAGAAGTTTTCTATAGGATGGGTTTAACTATTAATTTATTTTTTAAAGGAATCCATAAAATAAAAAGAGATACCCTTATTGCTATGAAAGGAATTCTAAAATTAATTTTGTGTTCTTGAACAGATATGTTATCTATAGATTGCTAAAGCACCAGAAATTTTTTTCATACTATTATCCTCTCATTATTAAAGGGGAGAAATGTATTTAACGAATTTGCAAGACATCCTGCCACCTTGTCTTCTGTTTGTTTCTTTTGTTGTCTTTTTTGGTTTTTTAGGGTGGGATTTTTTTGTGTAGTTTTTTTTCCCCCAGAAACTTTTAAAGGAGGGTGGAATCAGGGCCTTGATTTGTTTTTCTAAAAATTTCTCATTCTGTATTAGAATTAATCCTAACCTGCCTGTGCTAAATTTCAGACTAATATTTGTAGAGAGGTGACTATCTACAGCAGAGATAGGATTCTGTATTGATAACTACAATGTGCCTTACTGTGCTGTGATGTTATTCAGTAGAAGAGATTAACTGGATGAGTGCTATAAATATTTGAAAATTGCAGAGGAAAAAAACATTGAAAGCTCAGATTGTGAAATAGGTGTTTGAGTTCACTAGCTCTGATCCAGCTTACATCCCTGCAAACGTGGTTTTGATGGGGTTTTTTTTTGCGGGGAAAAAAGCTGCTCCATTTTTAAATTTCTCTTTTTCCACAGAGATCACAAGTGTAAGCTTAACTCTTCCAGTTCTTATGGGTTAGCTTTAACTTCTTTTAGAGCCCATTTATTTTGCTTGCAGTGTTGCCTAGCACATACAGATAAATGCAAGATACTGTTTGTGCCTGGGGTGTTGACGTGCTGTTATAGAGGTATCTGTTCTCTGCCACCCCAGGACACCAAGGTGCTCTCACAATTGCCAGAATATTTTGCCAGTGCCACGATCATGCTGGCTGTAAGGAACAGATTTTATATAGTCTAAGCTTACTTGGTCTGGGTTAAAAAAAAAAATAATGATTTTTTAAACAGCTTAAAATATAAAAGGCTTAGTTAACTACAAGAAAACCTTCTAAACAGTAAGTATAGGTCAAAGTATTGACTAGGTTTTTGGGTAGTTATATTGCAAAAAGGATGCCTCTGGAACCTCCCCAGTGAGCTTATAAATGAACAAAATTACAAAAAAAAAAAAAATAAAAAAAAAAATCCCCGAGCAGAAAGCAGTAAAACTCACTATTCTGAGATAAACATTTTTTGCTTTTGAAAAAATTCTGCCACAGAAACATGTAAGTCTTACAAAATTTCAGTATCCTTTCAATTTGACTTAGGCTCAAAATAAATACTGAACAAAATACTACCTTTGAGTTGCTGTATGATCTTTCATCAGGAAGATTATATTAATTTCCTCATAACTCTTGCAGTGTTTTACAGTAAAACATGACAGGGGCTGGATATATAAGTAAGGGTGGGTTTGTTGTTAAAAAGGAGATGGTACTGATAGTACTCATTTTACCCTCTCTCCTCATATCTGCTTAAAGCTAAAGAGTTAAGACTCCAAGATGTCCAAAGGGCAGCAGTGACCTGTTAGACCATATAACATTTGAATAAGTAATCATAGTACTGTTTGCACTTCAATTAGATTAACAGCTGAACTTGCAAATCATGTTTCTAGAGGGTGTTTTTGGAAAACTAACTAATTGGCAGTTGTCTGAAGTTAATTGCTTGATATTGGTCAATGGTAAGTTGTGATCATGTTAATTTAATTGCAGTTCTGTCAATGGTATAATTAATGCTGCTATCAAAGCAGTGAATCATTTCATTGGAAGAAGGCAGCTCTATGATATTAAATTCCCAGTTGCCATGACACAGAATGTGATTCTGCATAATAATAATGTTGGCTCTGCTTGCTGCGAACAAGAGCCATTGTTTTCCGTGGAAATAAACGTAACTAGCTGCAACGGTGTTCTACGTTATTACAAGTAATGCAAGCAAATTGCCTCAGAAAGACTTCTGTCACTCTAAGAAAGTTATCTTCCTAGCTGACTGGGAAGTGATGTGACCAGGAGCCATGTTTTGTTGTCCATTTTGATTAACAGAGATACTGCAGTGGATATTGCCTGGAAATGGTGGAGTTTTGCTACGTAACACACATAGGAGCAGTTGCTGGAAAAGGACTTACAAAATCCCCTTATTATCTCTTTACCATATTTGTATTTTCTGTGCTCATTTTTGGGAGTTACTTGTAGGGGGTAATATGATGTGGACACACACACCACCTTTTCTTCTGATGACTTCCTCACTCATGAAGTGACCCTCTTCTTTCCTTTTACCCTCAACACATGCTAATGCCTGCCTTCCTGTATCAAATACATATCTTGCCATCACCTGAACCTAGGGGCATGTGAGATTAGTGGTTTAGTTTTGTGTTCTTGAGTGGCAATAGAACTTCTGTGCTTTTATTTCTTCTGCAGTTTGGCTGAGCGGTTGCAGAGAACCGTAACTGAGAAACTGCCTTACGGGACAGACTCCAGCACCACCTAGGTTCTGTGTATGCTGCTGGAGCAGCAAAAAAAATGCTATAAAAATTGGCTAAGAAGGCAACTTGTTAATTTTTTTTCTGCCATTAAGGTATACTCTAGTGAGCTGTAGGTATTGAGGAGAATTGTGCCTTGAGTTTATTGTGGCTGACGCAATGTAGAACAGCCCAGTGAATCTGTAGACAGCTCTTTAAGACTTGTTGGCTACCTACCTCATCTGCAAAGGCCAGGAAGCTGCAGAAGCTGCTCCCTAGAGCCACTCCACTTGTGTTATGTTATTTGTTTGGTTGGTTTTTTCTCCTGGCCTGTTCGTGATCATGCTTCATATTCAAAGACTGAAATTTTAGAGGAAGACCTTACCAGGGAGTTAAGCTACATTGTTGAATGTTTACAACTATTTATTGTAATGGACTCACCTACTCATTGTCCCTCTCCCCTCCAATTATTATGTATTGGTTCTGTGATAATAAGTACTTAAAAGTGAACTAGGTAGTTGTAGGAGGCAGGACAGTTAGCCTCTTATTCTTAGACGTGATGTCCTGTCTGTTCTGTTTGTGTACAGAAAGTGCTCACAGGCACAGACGTATGTATGTGATTATTGCTAATTAAAGTTTTTTCTAAATTTGTCTTTTTTTTTTATTCTATTTTTTTCTCAATTCTGTTTGTAATGTGATGAAATAAAATGAGATGTATCTAAAACTAAATTCCCTTCTCCAATATCTGGTATCCTGCAGTCAACAGGCTGGTATTGTAAAAGCAATGCAAGAAGCTTTCGTTGGGTACTTTTATAGGCCAGTTTCAGAGCTGGCTACTCTATGATGCTAGGCTCTGCAAACCTACTGGAAGCAGGTTTCCAATACTTCTGGGTGGAAAATATTAGTATTTTGCAGATTGCAAAATATTGCAGATACTGCAGATTTTCGTCTAATTGATAAATGCTTGCAAAGTCATTTAAGGGAGTATATGTGAAAAATAATAAATTAGTGCTAATAAAATACAGATAAAAACTTTGTAATTTCTATTTCTGCCTCATTTCACAAGAAAGTTAAAGGTTTGTGATGAAAAGCTGCCATTTATGAAAAAAACAGAGGTTTATGGTTTTTTCTATTTTTTTTTAACTGATTAAAACAGACAACCTGATTTACTATTGCAGGGGAGGAAAAGTATTTAGGCAAAATGCTCATATTTGACATGTAAATATATTCAAATACAGTATCTAATATTTTATTTTTTTATGCTATGACATGAATTCATTGGAAGAAGTTATCACTGAAGGAGATTTGCGCCTTTATAAACTTAAGTGGTAGTATTTCCTATTTGAAATGCTAAGCGGAAGTTTGGGCAGACATTGATACTCATGATTTGAAAGAAAACTGAGTTTGAGAAATGTTATCATCTAGCTAATCCAGTAACAGTATAGAAACTGGATTGCCGTTGGTAAAAGTGCTGGTACTTGAAAAAAAAAAGGCCATGCAAATGTATTTTAGGAGGAGGGGAGTGTTTGTACTGGTATGGGTTCGTATCAATTCCCTTTTATCCCAATATAAAGCTCAGGAAGAACATGAACATTTACATTTCCTTTAAAACATAACTAGAGCAACTGTGTTTCTTAACACACGAAACGTTCATGTTGTTCTCTTCCATAAATAAATTCTTCATTCACACAAAAGAAATACTGTTGACAGGAAAAAAAACCAAGCTGCTTTGAAGTATCTTAAAACAAATGGCAACAGTTAAGAGCATTTTGAAAGTCAAGAGTAAATTGAAGATCAATAAATCAGCACAGGTTTTGCATGCAGTAGCTTTATAGGTGCAAGGATCAAGATTTAAATAACTGAAAGATTACTCTTCCCAGAAAGGTTTTTATATTAGCTCACTTTCACTTCCCTCTTATCTCTTTCCCTTTCAAACAGTTAGATGTTAATTTAGTTTATCTTTGTCTGCCAATTGCATGTTTTGCATTTGTACAAAGTACGCTGTTTTCTGTCACTGTCTGTTGCTGTGCTCTTTATGTATCTGTCTGTCTATAAACTGGTAAATGCTAGTAGGAAACTGCCAATCTTGCATGGTTTGCAGTTAACAATTGAGTATATGAGGGCTTATAATTATTTAATTACATCTTGTTTAGGTATTTTCAGCTAGTTCTTTAGCCAAACTATTAATTTTCAGTCTACTAAATTCACTGATAATAAGTGACAAAATATTCTGTGTTTTAATTTTTGGTGATTTTGACATAGCTCTTCTTTCTGCTAAGAAAAAGATTAAGATCTCATTCATGACTGTCTATGCCTTTTCCTTTCTAGGTTTTTTTTTTTCTTTTTTTTTGCAAACAAATTCTTTTTCCATATTTCTAAAAATCAGACGACCCCCTTTTCAGTGTTTTTGCTTCTGCTATGCACTTTGAAGTAGGATGATGAGAAAAAAACATCAGATCCAGAGTAGGATGGATAATATAATAAGATAATAGCATTTATTAGAACGAAGAAAATATTAATGAGGGAGTGAAGCTGCACCTGCATACAGTACACATGATACTGATTCACAGAAACAATAAAATGTAATTAAGATTCATATCTCTAAAATTCATAATCTCTGTCTCTCTAACTACGCATGTAATTCACCATTCCTACCATTACAGCTACTGCACCCTAGAAACCACGTGTTGCACTTTGGATGACTCTGAACTTCACATTGTGAGAAAAGAAGCTTGAAATGTTCAGGGAAAGCTAAAACATTTCCTGTGGTTAAGAAACCGTTTGTAAGGACTGCAAATGCATAAAGTGTATTCTGATGTGTAATAGGAAGTGGTTGGAAATCTTTTTGGGATGATCTTAAGGTTTCACAGCTCGTAAATATTTTATGATTCAGACAGCTGCAAAAAGCTGAGCGCTGTAAGATCTGTGCAGTCTGCACTTCAAGTGATGAGATAGTAACACTCCTTTCAGAAGGAAATGGGTAGCTTCCAGGTAACAAAGTTTGTGTTGGTGTCAATGGGGAGTAGGGGCAGGAAAAAGGTGGTTGGGGTGGAAGAATCAAGGACTTGTTCACTTTTTGCACTGACATCTCTATGAACAATTATTTCCATGGTGAACTTTGTGATCTGTCTAGGGTATATGACTGATGTGAATTTGTTACTTGTGATACTGTAAATTAAAAATCTCAGTTTATAATTTGTAAACTCTCTCCTGACATTCAACAGCAAACAGCAAAACTGTCACTGACTGGGTAGCTTTTTGCAAATTAGCTCACTATTTCACAAGCACCTCATAATAAACAATAAAGTAGTGTAAATCTCTACTACTGCCTATAGTTTAGATCAATACCAGATATCCATGGCATTTTTTTCCCCACTGAAGCTCAGAATTATTCTAGATTAATGTTTTATTTGAGTGAAAAATAACTTTATTGTGCTTTGATGGCACTTTGATCTAACATAAATAATAAATATCTGACCTAGCTGTAGGCTGGAAGAGGTTGAAGACAATATTGAAAACATACCTACCTTAATCTTTTTTCTTTCAAATCAATAGCTATTCCTTATTTTCAGACAGAATGTTGGACATTTATATAGCTCCGTTTGGTGCATTTAATTCTCAAATGTAGTATTTGCATTGAGCTTTTTGTTAAAGTAATCATACATACATTAGGAAGGACACAGTTACGTGTTATACAACAGTTTTAGAACATTTTTCCAAAAAAAAGATGCTTTCTTTCCTAGACAGTGCATCAGATTTCTTTCTGATCTTTTTAGTGGAGACTGAGTCTGATTTCATTCAAATCAACCAAAACACATCTAAGAGCGTTGGGAAATAGGTCTGAAATAAAATGCATGTTGTTGTCATGACAACTAAAATGCTAAATAGGATGCAGAGAATGATTATTAAATAAGATGTTGCATCAAGTTGTTATGGCAACTATACAGTAATATGAAAAAGGTAACCCTCTTCAGAATGAAAGATACTGCATGAAAAGTTTTCCTCATTGTCATATTTTTACAATGACATGTCTTGATAAAGAAGAAAAAAGAGGAGCAGAGAACTCAGTGCAAAAGGAGGTCAGGATTCAGCTACCTACCTTGGTGTATTTGCCTTTAAGTACTATAGTGTTCCATGGAGAGTATTTCTGCTGGGTTTCCAGCCCTGTCGTAGATGGATCAGAACACAGAAAACACCAGAATATATCCCAGTGCTCTTTCACAACAATATAGTTCTATAATTGAAGACCGTGTTTCATGGCCCTCACTTACTCTCAATGGGGTACATGAAACCTCAGCAGCATCAAGAGTGGACTGTGAAACCCTAACACAAAACAAGATAGGAAAAAAGGTTAATGCTAAAGAGTAGTATTAAGAGGCTTCAGTTTTGTGAAAGAGCTTATTTTTCAACAAAGAAGATGACTTCCTTGTTTGTTTAGCTTAGGATTCCCTAATAAAAGTATTTGCTAATAAAATCATTAAATGGATTGTATGAACGTACTTTGGAAGCCAGGAAGCCTCTTAAGGAGCAATTGCAGTAGAGGGGAGTATCTGGGCTCTGTGCCACGGCTTGTGGTATGAGCACTACTAAAAACCACCTTGCCCAGCACAAAGGAAATGAGGTATCGTGCTTAGGGAAGCCCAAACATTTGCCCTGCTGTTTTCCCTTGTGTGCGGTGCACAGCCAGCGCCATCCTACAGGCTGCCGTGGTTTGTTCTTTCTGCTTATCAGCCCTGTTGTGGGGGACACTTGCAGGTGGACTTTCTTTCCCAGCAGTGCTCCCTTCCTGGAGTGCAGGAAAGAGGAATGACCAGGGATTGTGTAGAAAGCCATGGTTAGAGGTACCGTTGCAGATGCACACAAGGGTGAATGGGTTTTGTGGTTAAGAGCTGTCCATCTCCTTGATCCCTCAGGTTCTGCTGCAGCAGGAAGTGAGGCAACGCTGATTGGCATTTTTATCCAAGCAATTTCTCTCCATGAAAAAAATGTTTTTCCATTTGAGTAATTTTTTTGCTATCTTTTTGCATGAAAAATAACTGCTGTGTGTGAGGAGATATATATTTTTAATATATATATATATGATTTTAAAGTAACATAGAACTAAACAATTGCAACTCTAAAAAAATGTTGGCATGGATGTTCCATTCCAGTGCCTTCTGACACTTAAAGTTCCACTTAGAATCTGGCTACCTCTTTAAGAGTTGGGCTCCCAATCCGGACTAAATTTTGTGAATACTTTCAGCCACAGCTTTCTCCTCTAACACTGATCCTTTTGCTGTCTGTTGGAGGGATATAATGCATCCAGAGGTGAAAAGGAATTTGAGCTTGATGTGCTAGAAGAACTATGAGTTTGGAAGATACCAGACTTTGAACCAGAATAATTTTTCAGAGTTATTACTAAAAATAAGAGACTTCTGTGAGAGACAGAGAACATGATTTAAGTCTGAATGTAGGTCTGTGTTGAACTGGGCTACATTGTAATTTGGCAGATTTGAAAGCAGTTGTTGCATACGTGCATTGAGAATACAAGTGAGCCATGGCCTGAGGTCAGATGTTAGTACTTTTCCTTGGGATTGTGATGGCACAGAACCAGGCTAGCTATGATGACTTTTGCCTTTCAAGCTTTTTTATATTTTACTCTATTTCAAAATTCAGAGAACAGTGAGTTTTTAGTAGAAACTGTGACTGCAGGCACACATTTTTTAATCTTCATGTTTTTTTACTGTGTTTGTACCACGCATGGACTAAGTTGACTTTACAACAGAGTAGGAAAACAAAGAATTCTAGCAAAAGTTGGCTTTCAGCCCAGAGGTTAGATACAGGGTGGTGGTGGTGGTGAGGAATTGTGTGAAGTAGGACAGAGGAAAGGAGCTTATGTTCAAATAAACTGAAGTTCTTTTTCTCTTACATAGGGGCTGTAAAATCAATGCCAGCAGAGCTCTTCCAAGCAGAGTCTTGTTAAAGAGCTGTGAACCCCTTTACCCAGCTTCTGCAGCCTCAGCTGTTCTCATTACTGCAAGTTCTTGTTTTATCTCACAAGACTGAATTAAACAGTTTTTCTAGCCCAGAGAAAATTAATATGAATCACTTCCCCGCCCCTATTAGACTGTCCCACTGGCATAAACAGAGGTCCTGGAAGCATGAAGAAGTGTCCAAGCCACCTGTGCACAGCGGGCCCTTTTCCCACATTGCTAGTGATAGCTAATGAGAAGAACATGGGTTCACCACTAATCAAATTAATGTATTTATTCGAGGGAAGGACCAATTACACACTTCTGTATAGTATCTATAGCTTGGCTAATTCTTAAGGAATGACTTAATCATAACAATAAAATTGGCCAGTTACTGCTATTCTTCTGATTTCTTATTCATGGATAAAAAGTTGCATCCAACACCACTTGCTCTGAATGTGAGTGTCATCAGTTAGTGGTGTTATTTCACCATGCCATTTGCTCTCAGGGTGTCAGGGAGACTACTGGGAGACTGGCATCCTCCTGATTTACAGGGCACTTTTGAAATGCAAATGTGAGTGCAGAGTGCTCAGAAGAGTAAGTCAGAATGCAAATGATGAAGTCTGTTAAAATAAATGTGGAAAAGGAAGATGTGTGGTAGAGAAAGATTATGAGAACAAGAAAGAATAATACACTTTAGAACAGACCAGACAGAGGTTGGTGTCTAGTTACCAGACTGTCTTTTACTAAGGGGTGTAATAAAGGTGCCGGCAAGACACCTGATTAAGAAAAAGCATCTAGATTGTTTTCTGGATATCTTCCTGCTTTTCTCTCTGGCTGAAAACAGAGTCCTGGAGGAGTGCTGGGCTCAGGCTGCCTGTTAGCTTTGGTCTTCTCTGCCCTTTGCAAAGTACAGTCTGTTTATACATTTGTTAGCTTTGCCTCCATTTCTGAATGCCTGTCTCATGCAAGACTCTTTACAGTGATAAGAAGTGGTGCGTGTAAAACTTCCTCCATTGTGTGAGCATGGCTAGAGCCTTTTCTAAGAACATCCATCCTGGCTCTTCTGGGATACTTCACACAATGCCTTTCTTCTGAACCGTATGCATCTGAGAAGTGTGACTGGATATTTAATATCTTTCTAAATTTAATTTTTTCAGTCCTATAGGAACAGAGAGGTGGATTTCCTGGCTTTGATAATACCCATAGAGCCAAACCCAGACTCTTGATGAGCTGCTAGCAGCCACTCTAGGTGAATGCACATGGCATCTCTACTGTGAATTGATCCTACTTTGTCCATCCTGGAAAGGAACTCCAGATTTTTGGAATACTAAAACTTCAAGACATTCTAGTGAATAATATGCACAATTTTATTATCTTTTTAATTAAGATGTGTCTATAAAGCACGGTGCTTATGATCTAGTCTGAGGGAAAGGAGCAATGGTGTGGTGAGAAAAAACAAAATCTGGAAGCTGAGAGAAGCAGTGAGCTAAAAACTCAAGCAATTCCTCCTACAACAGCTTTGTTGTTTCTCTTTACTGTAATCAGGAACATATCATGGTTTCTGTAAACATTTTGGTCAGTCACTGGATGTAAAGAAAGATTGAGAGGAAAAGAAAAAATATGTTTATGTTTTGATTATTTGAAAGCTTTCTCCATGTTCATTTCATTCTGATGCAGAAGGGTGCAGCTGGTGAGCTGTTCTCTGAAGCACACAGCAGAAAAATGAGTACTGCAGGAATCTGAGGGGATGCTGGAGAGCTTTGGTGCAGTGATTTGCAAAATAGATGGGACACTGGAAATAAATTTTTGGTCTAGCTGGAATTCTGAAGTCTCCATGGTATAGTAGTGCAATTTGTTCATAGTCTTATAAAAGACCATTGCTAGTATGTGGATTTGTTCACTCATAACACATCTAGACAGATGAGTCAAGGGACAGAGATGAGGCAGCGTCAGCTGTTCTCATTCTTCTGAATAGCTTCACTTTCAGGTTGCTGAAAAGGTGTTTGATTGCAACTGGGTATTTTTTCCTCTTGGATTGTTTAATGATACTAGTTTTGCTTCAATTGGGGTTGGCAGAAATAGTCCTTTAAAAGTGTTTTTGTGCTTCTTACTATGTAGGGCTTGATAAAGCAGTAAATAGTGGGGACAAGGATGTGGTTCTTTGGGGGCTTTTTTTTTTGTTTGTTTGTTTTGGAAATGCTTGTATTCACTGTATAGTTGCTCCATTGCACTGTCATTTTTCTGAAGGCTTTATTTAAACTCTCCTCATAGGAATAATGAGAAAAAAAAAGCCCAGTCTCAGCAAATAATCAGAGGCAATGGTTATTAAAATAACCAATAAAGTATACAAAAGTTATTCTTTTTCTCTTGTTAAGAATTAATGTGTTGAATCTTGACCTGCATTTCTATAAAGATCAACTAGGGTACAATTCTGTTTCCTTTCTGGGTTCTTCTGTAGCCTAATACAGGGTTTGTCATTGTCATTTCCTTTAAAACAACTGTACTCTTGTGTATTCTACTGTGGTCACTGTTTGTGGCCTGAAGTCACAGAATGAGGACTCGGGTGTCTCTGCAGCATGACATTAACTGTGGACACAACCAGGTATCTTTGACCTATCTGATCTGGGTACCAAAAGTAATCTAGATGTGACACCTAATAGCTCGACATGGGATGACTTATGAAGTGGGGTACTACACGTGAACCTCCATTCTGTGGTTTCTTTGGATCTCAAAGCACAGTAGAGAGACAAAAATGTGATGTCAAAGCTTGTTGCATAATGTGGTAATATTAGGCAATGCCCTAATATTGATCCAAGGTGGCTGGGACTTCAGAATAAGATGTGTTATGGTCCATGCTCTGGAAAGCAAGCATGAACATAATAATTCACTTTATCTCATGTAATTTGAAGTTATCATTGCTATTCCAGATTTCCCCATTTTTTTAAAGCTATGAAACAAGAATAACTCAGCATCTAACTTATGTCAGCAAAAATTGTCATACCACTTGGAGACCTTGTGCTACTCCTGTTGTCTCCTAAAAGAATATTAGAGTTATACAAGGAACAGAAAGCTTAATTGGTTAGTTTCTGGTAAGAGAAGCCCAAATAAAAAGCTAGACAATTCTCTTTGTCTTCTGTCTGGAAAGTGATGTTAGGTAATAATTAGTGTATTGCTCTGTCCTCAAAAAAAAATATTATTTCAATTTCATGTTAATATTACTTACACTTTCAAAAGTTTCATTTAAAATAGATGTTATGACAGGGATACTAAGCAGTAACAATAGTAAATCTTGGAGCAATTTTTGGAGCAAGTCAAGGTAATTAATTGAATATCACATTGGTCAGAACAGAAAAAGCAAGTTCTATTTGCATTCTAGTACTGATCTACCTTTTTGTATGGTACAGATCGTGTATATCTGAGGCTTAATTTTCTTATCTGTACAACAGGCATAACTGTGCTTTTTTGTCGTGTAAACCACTGCTAGACTTGAGTGGTATTAAAAAGTTATTTTTGACATATGCTAAAAAAGAATGGAAGTTCAGAACTGACCAGTTTCTGGTGAATTAATACTTTGTACAAACAGGCTTTGCAAGACCTCGGAGATGTTGCAGTGGACTGTCTTGCAATCTGTGTAGCAGCATATGTGTCGCAAACGAAGTTGAACAGCCAGCAGATAGTGTTAAATTTGAAGCAATTAGCATTTAAATAGCCTTCTTTCACTGACACAGGTTAAATCTTGAATATGAACTTGCTATTATTGGACTTTGAGTATCAAACATATTATAGCTCAGGAAAAAGCCTGGGCGCTAAGATAGGTAGAGGTGTCTCAAAGAAAAGCTGTGTGCTCGCATGCATTCACACCCACACATACACAACCTTTATTTTGAGCTGCTGTTAGGGTATTTCTAAGTAATTCAAAATGTCAAATGCCTGATTTTTAAATGTCAGGACTTAGGCAGCTCCCTAGGGCACCACCTCTGAAAATGCTATTAAGGATAATAGAGGACAAAGATTAGCATAACCAGAATTTTTACTGCAAATTCTCAGTGACAAATTTTGACAAGACTAGTTTGATTACATGCAAAGAGACTAAGGAGTGTAAGCTGCCATAATGGAAGACTTCTGCAGTTGGTATTCTATTGGTTATTTTTTTCATTTTTACCTAACTTAATAATAGCTCTGTTAAACCCAACTGAAACTGTCAAGTATATTTTAAATGGGCTGATACGGTGACATTGGATCCCTTTTCAGTATCCCAGATGGCTAACCTACTCTGGCAAAGAACATTTCTTCTAACACTGTCATGCTGTGAAGATAACTTTCAAAAGCATCATCTCTAAAGTGTATCGGGCTTTTGTATTATTAATTTAACTACGACTTTTGGCCAAAGTTAAGGACTTTAACTGTACAGCATCTGATTTTTATCTCAGAGACAGAGGAAAGAGGAGACTCGTTAGACCTTTATAGGATACTCTGATTCAGTACAAACACAGTTAATGGTAGGCTGCTACTCTCAAGAGGCTTGGTACAGGCCCAGGACACCGTCATGGTTTCTGAAATGGCCTAAGAAATTCTCACTCTGGAGGAAGAATCTTTACAGATTCAGTGACTGATCCATGCATATCAATTTTTTACTGTGTGCCTGGCATGCTGATACTTGTAGTCCTCTGAATTAAGGCTGTACATTTTATTTTTTGGCAAATCTCAGCCTCCAGACTGCAGCATTTCTATGCGTAGAGACACCTGGCTGAAGGTTAGTGAGCTCTTTCTGAAGTGTTAGCTAGAGAATGCCAGCACAGTCCCTGTTCTTTAAGCCCTGTAATGTCTGTTAGAAATATGTAATGTGCATACTATAGTCCCAAAAAATCTAATAATTCAACGTGAAACTTTTGTAGGTGCAAATGTTGCACAAACATGGCTCTTGTACTGAGGCCTCCTTATATTTAAGTATGTAATAACAGCAACATGTCCAGGAATGGTGTAACTAACTGTAGGAGAATTGTTAGGAGTTTTTATTGTAAGCTTACTTATACTATTAAAAATTTATTTACTTTAGTCTATTTATTATGTTTCCTGGATGTGGTAAATGTTTGCTTTGCTGAGAAACTGTAGACTACTCTCTTTGAAAGTGGCCTGGAAACTATAAGCACCTACCTATCTGTTTTTCATAAGGGAACCCCAAGGTTAAACTTTTTAATACTTTCTAAGATTTATAAGGAATGTCCCACATTACATTTGGAGTACCTTCAGAAAACTTCTGTTAAACAGGTGTTATACAGTATCTGTTCTCGGTCGTTTCCCCGGAGTTGTCCTTAATTTGTTCCCAATGTTTTTGGCACTGGTTGACACTGTCAGCCTATGGTACACTGTTACAGAGTTTGTGTTTGTGCAAAATGCGGGAATATCTTCCTTGTTACATTTCTAGCCAGAAAATGACATGGCTAAATTGCTACTAAATAAAACCACAGTGTATAAAGGCATTATTTTGAGCTAGACAGCTGTGGGTTTTCAATTCGGGGCATAGCTGCTCGCATCTAGCTGTGGAGGAGCTTGCAAAAATGAATGAGGTCCATAAAACTTTGTCTTATGTCTTAAAACTTCAAGCTGAGTTATCTCCCCTTTCATCCTTTCTCTCTTTTCCTCTTCTCTATTGGTGTTTTATTTTCCATTTTCCTCCAAAATATTCCTTTATGCAGGTTTTTTTTTTTTTTTACAAGTTTGAAAGTGAGGAAGGATTTTCTAAGTCTGTGTGCTTAGCTGGTAAATGTGGTGTGTCTTAAAGAGTTGTAAGTAACTTGACCTTAGAAAATCAAGACCTTCCCTTTCAAGCAGTATGGAAAAGAAGTAAGATTCCAGCACTTATGAGTTAGGTTGCAAGCCCCATGGAAATTGCATAAAGACTGTGGTTGCTTATATAAATTTTGAGACCCTATAGAGAAAAGGCCTGTTTCTGTTGAAGGGTAATAGACAAATCAACTGAATTCTCAAGGAAAGACTGTAGAGTGACCATCTAGATGCTCATGGACTAAGTGCTTTAAGGGACTGTAGCTGGGGTCTCCCATGAGTCATCACATCCTTTGGTTCCTCCGCGTGGATGCGACTAGCAACCTAACATAATCAATTGCATGTGGAAATATAGTTTTCCCCACTTTCACTGATGAAGATGAGATCAAGTCATCTGATCTAGCATGGGCAACATTCCCACAGAATCAAGCAGTGTCTCATGAGGTTCCACTCTACAAGTGTAGTAAATCAGGTGCTGCAACACCTGCTCAGAGGTACAGAACTACTTGGTCTGATTCTGATTCTCAAAGCTTTTCTTGAAATAAAGACTCGTACAGACCTTTACAAATGTGTCTATTCTGAGAGAGTGTTTCTTAGCACACAGGAAGCCTTAACCTATCTCTCATTTGTTAGAAGGCATCTGGAGAGCCTAGGTCAGGGGAGCACTAAGGGAGGACAAGAACAGCTTCTCTGACTAAAGGACTCTGAGTGGCTTTAAAGCTCACCTATTATTCATGCTTTCTTATTTATTTCCTTTTCTTCTGATTCTTTGTGTTATTTTTAGCTTCTGTTTGAGAAGCATCACATTTGACATAAATACTTGACAGAAGGAAAGGACTGCTTAGCTGAATTGTTGAAAGAACGTACTTGGGTTTTCAGCCTTTCTGACCACACCAAGCACCTAAGGCATTCACACGTGCACAGGCTCCCTGGAAAGGCCATCTGGTGTATTGGTGAAATGAAGTAAACCAACACAAGTCCCTACAGGTGGAGGATAGGTGAGACTCCCCTCTATTAAGTATGTCAATGATGGGTCATCTGAAAAAGTTTAAAAACTGTCCTGATATTTTAAAAATATTTTTTCTACAAATATATGTGTATCTTCCACCCTTTTAAATTTTCTTAATGTATACCAATCAGGTTCATTTTAGCAGGGATAGATAAAAAACATCAAAAACTTCTGGCTGCTTTTTTTTTTTGGTCTTTTTCTTTTATCCTATGTTCCTGTGATAAACACAGCTATGGGAAAATAAACACTAGTCATCTCTGAGTAAATGTCAGACTAACAGAGAAGAGGTCAGGGTATACGTTTCTTAAAATCATTCACCAGCAATCTGATGCCATAGATGTTTATTATTTCTACATCTGCGATGACCAGAATCTAGTGCCTCATTATCCCTTTTTTTCTGCTTTTCTGCCTATTTGTATTTTATAATACTAGTAAGAATTCAAAAGCAGGAAAATGTATGAAAATTATATGGAAGTGATGAAAAATAGGAAATTAGATTGATGGGTTGGTCGTTCTTTTTTTTTTTAAAGATAGCAAAGTTTTATCTCTTCAGCATTAAAGAGCTGCACTTTGTGTCTTTGCGGTATTGGTAATACAACAGAAAAGAATAGTTCTGGTACTGAAGTCTAATAAGGGTAAAATGGGATTAGAACAGACAAAAATGAGCTTAATTTTCTCATTTACAAAATGCGAGCATTTCATATTGCAGGCATTATGCAGTACATCAATGTGAAATATAATTAATGTTGAATTACAATAGAAGTGCTATAAAACTACAAGGCACATATGACATCCACCAGAACATAAAATATTTTTTTTTTCTGAGAACATGCTGGTAATTAGAATGGATGCCAAATGGATTTGTAATGAAGGCGGACATTAAATACAGTCTTACCCTACTTATTGTCACAGCAATTACCTAGACTTGTTTTCATTCTAATGGTGGCACTTCATTTATAAGTGCTAACACTTTGATCTGAATTTTGGCTAAAAGAACGTTTTAGCCAGACATCAGCACCTTCTTTCCTGTTCTTAACATGATACAAAGAATGGCAACTTACATTGTATGAGACAGATGCATGAATATAATTGATGTTATTAGTGGCATCATCAATATATGGAAAAAAAAAAAAAGGAAAGGGCAACATAAGGTGTAGGGCACAATTTATTGAGTGCATCATGGAAATGATCAGATACAGTGTTTTACACCTGCAGTCAAAGTTTTCGGGTGATTAAGATCTTTCTGACATAAATGTATTTTGTAACTCTGGAAATGGTACTACAAATCCAAAGCTGGGTAGCACCTACCCCTTGAAAAAATTGAGGATGTTTCTCCTTTCTTTTCAGGAAAAAACTGCTTTCAAACTATTTCTATGTGTGTGTATAAATATGTATATATATACACACTCACACACAATTATATATGTATAAAGACTCCTGTGAAAACATCTTTTATGCAGCCTGTAAAAGCACCCTGCTATGTGATTTTTATTTGCAGAGTAATGGAAACTTTTGAAAAATAGTCAAACTTGTAAAGGCTATTTTCTTTCAACAAACCTGGCTGGCAGTATGTTATAGGACCCCAACAGTTCTGAAAGATGGAAATGTTGCTCATAAGCCTTGCCAAAAATATGGTATAGTCGGAGATAGAGACGATGTTTTAAAGTTAGTATCCTGAGAGTTTTGTATTCCTGTGAATAATATGAGCTCATTGGCAAAGTTTCATGGAGTTTTTTGTGGCCGTCTTCCTGTTTCAGTTTTTATAAGCCAGTAAAACTGTCTGCACTACCTATAATAGTCATTGGTGTTTTACAAGGTTTTTTTTTTTTTCTTTCCAATTAGAAAATCTCTTACTTTGTGAGGAACTGTACAAGATAAAGGAGAAGACCACAAGAACAAACTGTAATGACTTCATTGCCAATCTCCATGCAAACAGAAGCAAAATGTTTCTATTTTGGGTAAGTTTATGAGAGATGACCTTAGATATTATAGCTGTCAAATGAAATAGCAAGGAAAAATAAATGGATTCTGCTACATGTTTTCTATTTCCTTTTCTTATTTGTCAAAGTACAAATTTATTTGAATCATTTTTGCAGAACACTAGGCTATGTCCTTTTCTCATTCTTCTGTCAGGTATCTGGGCTTTTTTACAGCTTGCTTTATTTCTTTTTGTTCTAATCTTTCCACACATTCCACTCTGTTCTTTGTAAAATGTAATGGTGTTGCAGTTTGCTGTTGATTATTACTTATCCAGAAAGCTGTTTATTTCGTCTTGGCACATTTTCAGCAAAAAATATGTTCTTTTTCTGCTTGGCCATGATGCTGTGTACTATGATTGCTAAACATCTGAATACTTGGACTAAGGATTTTACCCTTAAATTCAGAATGAAGAGTAAGACTTCAGTTATTGGAGATATGTTACTTTTCCTTAATAGAATCATATATATACACAGGCATTTCTCTGCATTAATTTTGGTTTTGACTGTACAGTTTAATTTCTGTAAGCAATATTTTCCTAAATACATAAATACATCAGGTTGAATTAAGATTTGATCTTTTCTGAGTTTCCTTGGGGTTTTTTTATTTTTTAACTAAATAAATACAAGCTGTTTCACATGTAATGAGACTCACATGAATAATTTTCTGGTGCTTAGATGTTGAGAAGAGCATTTGCATGGTCTGGTTATATTTTTAGGTAATCCTTTTAACTTTTTCCAATTCATTTGCTGGACGATGGTTTTTTTTTCCCTATGTTTTTGGCACTGTTTAACCATTCTACACAGTGTGCACCTTGTTAATACAAATGGACGTGAGGTTGTCTAACCTTTATAACATAGTAGAATGGATAATATATCAGTTAGGAGGCTCCTTCATCCAAAAATATAATTGACCACTTCTCAGCAGCATTGCTTTTTGGATCAGTACCGTCCCTATTTCTTTTGTAGAACTGAGTGTGGAGCTCATGAGGTTCAGTGTTGGCAATTGTAGAAAGCCTTCAAAAACTAGGAAGCTTCATACACACTGCCAGAAACCTTGTTCCCTCTCTGCCTCCTCTCTGTTCCTGTGAGGCCCAACAGAGGACAGCAGGTCACTGGAATTTCCATTGCAGTGCTGTGCTTAACTCCTAGCTAAGTAAGCTGTGGAGTCTTTAATGGGAAGGTCACCAGTTTGAGTCCTGTCCTGTACAGTTCAATCCTGTTCTCATCTAATGATGGGTCAGCCCTGTGGGTGCTTTATGGCATGGGGACTTTCTCTTAGTATGCATAGGTGCTGTATCCATCCCAAAGGGGTCTGATTTCCCCACAGGGGCTTCTGTTGAGGGGACCACAGCAGCAGCCAAGATCTCTGCTCTGTGAGGGTTAAAGTGCTGTAAGCACCATGCACCTGTACTGAGAACAAGCAGGAAATACCCCCAAACTACAACTACAACTGTGATTTTTAAGCTTTGTGTAGTTCATCTTTCATGGCATTTTAGAGCGTGACCCATAGCTTGTGAATTTTGAGGGTAGCAATCTGAGAGCTGCCGATAGAAAGAAATGCAGGAAAGATTTAAGAGAAAGATGTGAAGTCTCTGAAGGGGTCTACTAGTAGATGTTCTGGAGGGGAAGTAGTGAAGAAAAGAAGAGAGGCTTTGAAGAAAAGGGATGGTAAAAACTGGGGAGGGAAAAATCTACCTACCTCTTAGGAGCTGACCTCAAAGTGGAAGGAGACTGGCAAAGGAGGAGAATTCCAGCAAACTACCTTGATCCTGGCAGCTGAGGGTTGAGGAGAGACAATTTAAAGACAGGCTTCCATTCTGCAGTTGCCACAAGCATGGGAGATGTTGCAGAAACAAGATGTTTTGTGTGATCCATCCAACTGAAGTGGCTGTATATCTAAACTGATTTTCTTTTTAATTTTTTCACTTTTTTTTCCACCTCTGTGTGTGGCTTGATATAATCAATAACAGTCAAATAATTCTCTCCTGCTGATTCATATGGTATATGCTCCCTAAATTGACATCTTGTATTTAAAGTAGAATGCAGCTATGAAGCTTGTTAAGGATATAAAATATTTTAAAATGCATATGTGTGTGTTAAACAGGATGAGAATCTGGCAATTTATAGTACCGTGATCTCACATCCAGTATAGATTTAAGGATGGTCAGATGTTGGTCCTTTCTCCCACTTACATCATCCCTGTCTATTAGCGTGCCAGGAAATGACAAACGTTCTTGCTTACCATGTCGGGGCCTCCTTGTGAAATACTTGTGGTTTTATTTCTTTTCAAGACTATGAATGCAGTTTTGTTTTACTGTAGAATTGAATGAGTTAAAAAAAGTGAAAAAATTGGCTGACATTAAGAAATATGCTCTTCAGTTTAGGTAGGGTAAAAATAAGGAGCAAACCATTTATATGCCATGAAAAAGTTCTCTGTGTGGCTCCTATCTAAGTTTTTTTTTTTTGGGAAGAACATGATTTGAGCAGCCTGGAGGAGAGGTTGCAGACAGGGATGGATTTAAACACTTTTATGTCTCTGGGCACTGAACAAATTGGTGTTCTGTAATTAAGCTGTTGCCCTTTGGCTTAGCTTTTCGTGGCAAGAATGCCTGAGACATCCTGACCCTTTCAAAGAGGAAGCTTTGGGAGCTGGCAGGCATGCCCACAGCCCTCTTCCTTCAAGAACAGCAGGGAAAGAGGCTCCCAGGGATAGTTGGGAGAGGGTCCTGGAGAGGTGCCCTGGGACAGTCACTGAGCTGGGATACACCTGCTCAGTGACTCCTCCCATTAGAAAGGAAGCTCTGGTTCAGAAGTAATCAAAAATGTCAGGATCTGCGATCAAACAGTTCCTGTGAAACAAACATGTTTGTGTGTTTGAGGTACAGCAAGTTCAGCCTCTGATCTTTGGTAGTAGGAGGACTATTTTAGCTCTTATTCTGGATGTGCTTTGTGGAAGAGCCATGGTTAATGGTCAGGTACAAGGTAGAGTGGTTTTCATCCTCAGAGCGTGGGTGTGGTACAAGCTCTTCACCTGCCTTCTGCCATATGGCTCAGCAGCACTTTGGAAAGATAAATTTCAGTGGTACTTGATGATGCTTGTAGTGCATGTAGTAATGAGCGTGGGTTTTTCTTTTAAAGGTTTTTATTTCTGCTAACCACTTAAAGCTTGCCTCAAAGAAGTTTTAATGAGTGCAGTCACTGCAACCACGTGCTCCTCATCTGAACTGTAAAAGTATTGTGGGTCTTGTGATTTTCTAAAATTTTAGGAAAATTAGAAGACTACAGAGCTGGTCCAGAATCTACTGTAATGACACTTTTCTTACTCTATAGGTATTGAATCAGGTGTGTTATTAGTGGAATAGGAATGAACAATGCAATGAACAGCCCTCTGCAGTCATCAAACATCACCATCTATTTTTCCAAACAAACTAAGAGCAAGCAAAACACTCTTCTGCCTCATTTGTTTTCAAAGAACTAAACAAACCTGCACCTAGTAACCGAACAAAGTGATGGATGTCATATAATTGCAGCTTATGTCTGAAGTGTTTTCTAAGCTTTCTGTGCATGAGTTGTACAGAAAAGATAGGACATGTGTTCTGCTTATGTGAAAGTATGTAGATGCGTGGGAGTTATTCAGTGCAGTGCAGGACAGGGCCTCTAGAGCTCTCTGTTGCTGCATTTTTCTCTGACAGGGCTTTGAACAGCTTACAGAATAGGTCAATACAAATGCATTGGTGCATTTTGTTGTTTTTGTGTTCTGTTTTTTTGGGTGGTTTATTTTTTAACCCCAAATGGTCTGTACATGACACACCTGGAAGGACAAATAAAGGTGAAGACAGTGTTGACATTGAAAGCCATCTGTATAATGCAGTGGAATAGATATCAGTACTAACTTCTGTAAATACAAAGCTAGTCAACATCATGACAAATCTGACAAATAACAATAAGAGAACTAACTAGAGTCTGCTTCAAAAGAAAAACTGGAATCCAGAACTGAATTAAAAAAATCAGAGAAAGTAAAAAGAAAACTGGAGCACTCATTGCAATAGCACATCCTCTTTCAGGAAGGGTTTAGGGGATGTGGGGGAAAGAAAGATAAGTGCGAACATACCAGTGAAGAATGTGTATCAATAGACTTGTGACAACACCTTTACCGTCAACAAAAACCAAACACATATAAAGGAAGCTCTCCTGGGAGAAAAAAATAATTCAGTCTTCTTTGATGAAGCACAATCTTCTAAGAAGTGCACAAACAGCACCAACATATTTAAACAAGAAACTAGAAGCTATGTAGAACAAGCACAGAGGAAAAGTATATTGCTGTAAACAAAACCGGAAGTTGCTATCCAATTTTTTCGTAATTCAGAAGAATGCATAGTTATTGAAATGCTACAAATGGCAAGGCAAAAATTGGTATTCAGCTCTGGGGGAGGTGTTTGTAAACCACTTAAGCAATGGGTAGTTGTCACAAAACCTAGTGCAAAAAGATTTTTATACCATGCAATAAGCAAAATCTGACCAGTAGCGTGCAGATGTCATTGCGGTTTTGCTTCTGAACATATTGAGTACATTTTTTCCCTGCCTGGATCTCTTTGGGAGACTTCAGGCCTCCCCATGCTGTCTGATCACCATGGGAGTCAGTACTCTTGATTAAGCTACAGCCCCTTTTACATGCCACAATGATTTCTTAAGCATTTGCTGGGAGGGGACCTTGCTTGAATGTAGAAAGTGTTCCTCTCTTCATCTTACATTGACAAAAAAAGTACTGGCTGAATGGGTAAACAGCATGGCTCTTTTTACTGTAAGTGTTGGTGGATCGAGTTGTGAGAGGCAAGCACGTGATAGATTTTTGGTTTGCTTCTACAATTTAGTTCAAAATGGCTGAAGTCTGTTAAGAGATAAGGTTAGTGTGTTTTGCTCTGTAGCACTTAATGGGTAGGGATTTGCTACTTTTTAAAATCCTGACTCCTCCTAGCCACCTTTTCTACAAGCTTATGAGACCTCATGTATGAATGTTTTGTGGTGAGCACACACCAGATGTCTTGAAGGAGCAGGTGCTGGCAAGTACAAATTGCTGGCAGCAATGGTGCCTTTCTGTGGGGCTCTACTAAGTGGGGAGCTGGAGCATGTTCCTTCAGGTGCTGGAGCTACCTGAGCACCTTCCTGGCCGTCAGGTTGCAACTCGGGCTGACCTGCTCCAGCTGAGTGAGAGAGAGATGCTTTGGCCTTGGGCTGCAGGTATTTGATGAGCAGCCTGTGGGCAGAGGGCCACAGCTGGAGGGAGAATTTCGTTTGAGCCTTGCAATCAGCACGTGGTATTTGTCAAGTCTGAAATCCAAGTACATATTGTGGAGGCAAAGCCATTAGCCTAGCAGAAGGTTTTAACAGTCTCTCTTAAAAGCACTATGTTTCCTCAATTTTCTTTTAAATCTAAACATTGAGTGAAAACATGGAAAAAGGCTTCTAAAGCCTTTACTTCTTTCAACCCCACAAAATGAAGCATTAATCTTTTCAGGTCTTATAACTGCAACTATATAAGAGAAGTACTTTTATTTCCCCAACAAATGTATTTTCTGTGTTGCATATAATTTCTGCCTAGGCTGGGGAGAAGAAAATGAGATTTTTAGTACTTTTTATTCCAGTTCACACTAAAATGTTTGTGCTTGAAAGCCTCTGTTTTGATTCTTAGATGGACCTCTGGTTCTGAAAATGAGCAGAAAACATTATACCACTCATAAAAGGGAAAATCTGGGAGCTTGTCAGGGCCTTGTCTAGAATTGACTGTCATTTTGAAATCCTGCTTTAAAACTACATTACTTCCCTTGGAAATAATTTCCTTGGCTGGAGCTGCTGAATTTTGTTCAGATATTCCTTGCTAATGAGGGAGCTATATTTTTCTGAGGGCTTGGCCAATGAGTGAGGAAGTATCTGTGGTGTTTTTTTTGTGTCCCACAGATATGGCATCAGAAGAGAGGAGAAAAACTCCAGCTTGATTTTGAGAAGAGCTGCAGATCTGTCAGATTTCCTGATGCTTTGTACTATGTGCTAGGTGAGGAATAGTGTGATGCCATGGCAACCCTGTTGAGGCAGCCTCTTTTTTCCTGTGCCACCCTTGCTAAGGATGGACAGCACAGAAAGGAAGGTTGCTCTCCTCTTAGGGGCAGACTCATTCCATCTGGCTTCAGGCATGCAGCTGAATTACTCTCTGGCAGTTTAGCTGCAGGAGGCAGTGAAGTAGAACAAACATTTCCAAGGGGTAATTCAGTCCACCAAACCTCACCTAGAGAGTTCTCCCTTCCCCTGTTTGACTGAACAGAAAACCCAGGGTACATTTGCTCATTGGCTTACATGAGTCAGCAGCATGCCTAAAATAAGAGGGAACCAATCTGAGAGTTAGCTGGGGCACCACAGGGGTCACTGGTGACTGGGAAGAGTATGTGGAGAAGCAATCTCTCTTAGTTCTTGTCAGGCAGGAAGCAGGTGATCTGAGTAAGCAGTGTTCTACTGAGTCAACGCAGATGATAGGTGCTGAAATGCCAGACTTGCTTGGCAGCTCTCAGGTGGTGTCCTGGTCATGGCCAGCTGGTTGACCGTGACTGTTTTGTTTGGTGTGGCCAAGATATACTATGCCTCTTCAGCAGATTTAAAGGCTCATTTTCAGTTTGTTGCAAAATAGGTAATGCCCAGTGCTGCAGATCGAGGAACAGACTGAAGTGCCAGGTGGTGTCTAGCTCTTGGATGTACCTGTTCTTGTAAGGCAGCAGTTTCTGTGTGGCACTGAAAGTGGATGACTGAAAAACTGACATTATGGAGACAATGAATGCAGAAGTTTGTAAGGAGGAGTTACATTATCCCCAGAGTACACTCTGTTAGTACTGTCACTAGCGTTTCTGGTCTCTTTGTCATCTGGTTGTCAGTTACAAGTTTAAAGAAACTGTATGCTTTGGCTCATTTCCCCTCAGACTGAGGAAGTAATACTTAAGAACCAGTTTATATGTTCAAATGAATTTGTGACTTTACTGCTGCTCTGGATCTGGGTATCCAGAATAGGTTTCTATCAAAGGCTTTTTCAATTGAGCTATTAAGTACTACTATCTGAAGGTCCTGTTCACTAAGCATCACATTTTATTCAAGCTTGGTTGAGTCCCTTTGTTGTGACTATGGAATAAATGCTATTTCTGTGTTAAGTACATGACAATTCAGTGGGGTTGAAACTAACTGAGGATGCTGCTTTTTCTTTTTTCGCTGAATACCTTGATCATTCTCAATCAGCCTGTAGTTAAAGTGTGTCTATTATGTCCCCATGAAGATTTTTTTTTTCTAAAGTTGCTAATTATGTGCCTAACAGAATAATGGAAAGAGTAGTTATCCTTATTGTGCTTAGTGACATTGAAACCTCTATTATTCTGTGATTGGAGCTGCATAATTACAGATAATTGCTGCAACTGTATTGTCTGTTCAAATATAGCTCTACAGTAATTACCTTATTTTAATTAAATATGTTTGGGATTTAAGGAGATCTCTCTTTGTTTACTCTACTAAACAGAAATTTCATTTACTTCATTTAGGTATAAAAACATGTTGCAAACTATTCACTCATTCAACACATCACCTGTTGACTTCAGATAGCATGATTTTTCTTGTTCTGTTTGAAAATCACTCTAATCCAGTTTATTAAATATTAAAAGAATAAGTGGCCTTGTGGCCCAAGGCTGTTGTTCAGTGTGAAAGCTCNTGAGGCACCATCCCTGGAGGAATTTAAAAGATGGGTTGACATAGTGCTCAGTGACATGGTTTAGTAATTGATGTTTTTGTCAGAGTTAGGTTGATGATTGGACTAGATGATCTCAAAGGTCTCTTCCAACCTAGACAATTCTATGATTCTATGAAAATCCCTAAAGCTTTCCTGGTTGCAGAGCTCTAAGATGCAGTCTTAAGACTTCAACTTTCTGGAGAAAAAAAAAAGTAGATTTGCCACACCTGACAAGTTTTGTGAACCTCAGCACTTTAGTTTTTGAGAAATCATCTTTAACAGAAGACAGACATCTCTAAGAAGCCAGATGCTTTGTTTCAGAAGGTAAAATTGGCCTAGCTTTAGCATTCATTGGAGTTATGCTCTCTGACTGTTCAGAAGGGTTTGTGTGCCAATGGCCTTTCTACATCCCCTCATGTGGGCTCACGCAGGGTTCCCTTGATCAGCTTCTTTATGGCTGGTCCGAGGAGGTGCTAGGGCTCCGCAGTTGTGAAGGGAATATCTGAGGCCAACAGACCCTTTCCCCATCATTGCATAGAAAGGCTGCTTGCAGACAAAATTTACTTGGTACAACAGTTAGGGCAAGCAGAAAAGTGTACACAGAGAATCTAGATGCAGCTGATGAGATGTATTAAAAACTCCTATATAGAAAGATCCTTTCCTTTAAGACCTGACACTTTGCACTGGCTACAAGTCAGCCGTAAAGAAATGCAGCTCCTTTTGGAGCTTCAGCAATGCCTTGTGCTCAACAGAGTTGTTCAGGTCACTGCTGAGGACCTAGGGTCAGTGTGAACAGTATTTGCTGGTGCTAAAATCGCTTAGTGACCTAAAACAAAGTTGAGGCCTCTAATCTTTTTTTCTGGGATGTTGGTTTGAGTCACCGGTGATTAGGACTGCTCTGTGATTTTCAGGTGGGCAGGCAAACCCAGAGTGGCTCCTTGCTCTGAATGACAGCTGAGCTGCACAACACTTGGGAATTTCAAATTTGACTTCTCAATATTTTACAATTTATACAGGCAATGCAGGATTAAGGGGGTGAAAATAGCAGCAAAAGGAGAGCAGAATGTTGCAGGAATAAAAAAAGGTGATAAATCTTCCCCTGGAGTACTGATGTGTGACCTTGTCTAATTTGCTTTGGATTTACTGACAGCTTGAACACACTACACTGCAAGTGAGTGGATTGTTCTATCTCATTCCACAGTGCATTAAAGCAGTAGCATTACACCTATCCAGGATGGATCTTTAGGCATAATGAGAGGACTTACACAGGGCAACAGAAAGTCTTCAGTTTCAAGTTATTATATAGCCAGAGAACAGAGGAAAATGGAGTACTATGATGGTACATTGAATGCACTTCTACTAATCCAATATAAAACTTTATATTTTGTGTATTGATGAATATTGTCCTATATACAGATAACACCATTCATTAGATTCTAGTTGCACACATACTGGTGCAAACAATTAATGTGTTTTACCACACAGGGCTATGTATGTGACCTATGAAGAGAATAAGCAGGCAATATGAGAATTAAAGATTTTTTTCAAAACTTTGTGTGTAAACACAACTGTAATGCATCTCAGCAAAATACTTTGAAAATACTTTCAGTGATGTTATTTTAAGTACTTTTACATTATTATTTTTTTTGTTCAGGCTTAATTTTGCCAATGTAGATGGAAGGAGTATTTAAAAGTGAGAAGATGAGTGCAATGATTATATTTTATTCTTAAAGTTTTGGTTTTTTTTCCTGCTTGGTTATAATTGGGGAAGATGAGTGCCATGATTATGTTTTGTTCCTGGGGTTTGTTGTATTCTATTGAATGTAATTAAATTTCAAAACACTGTTTTAATTTCAGCTTCCTCACTGTGACGCCAATCCTGAAAAAAATATAGGAGTGCTTAGCCTTATGTGCCAAATTATACAAATTTTTAGGCTAAATGTTAATAAAAACAAGTGTTTGCTTTTTATTTTTTTTAAATTATTTTAATATTCCAGACCCATTCTTGCAAAGGTTTATGAAGTTGATAGGAATTGCAGATGGCTGCTTTTAAAAAGAATCCCACTGAACTTTTCTCTTTACCTTTAAATATTGAATCATGTGTGACAACCTGGTCTTACTTGATTAAAAATGATTTGAACAAAGAAGGGCAATGTGATATTCATTTCACAAAACTGAACCAGGAATCCCAATCCCTGCAATTCCCTGTCTGTAATTTGTTTTACTACACACACCATTTCTGATAGTGACATCTTTAATTTGAATAGAATTTTACTGGGGGGCAAAGGTGAGAAAAGATTGATTCACAGGAGAGTTTCTCTTCAGATTCCATTAATTTGCTGAAAAATGACCTCATAATGCCATGTTCTTAGAATCCACTTTGACTTAAGTCAGTTGTGAGTAATTTGGAGGAAAGTACCACTTTGTAGTTGTCGAGAGAAAACCTGAATTGACTTGAAGATGGCACTATGGGGAATTGCTCAGTCCTGGGCAATGTCATGTGACACAGATGACATGTGGCATCTTCCTGGATTTTCGTTTTCCTGATGGGGGCTCCCTCCCATAAATAATGAAATCAGTGGACTACGTGCTGACATCTAGTAAGAATGTCTGTGATTTTTTGTGACAAATTACCGGCTTGGTTTAGTGGGTTGTTCCTTCCCAGTAGCAAATTGCTGGTTAGTAACCAGGAAAGGGTTATACTGACAGTTTGCCTCAAGGCAGTGTAGTACTGAAAGTTGCCTTTCCCAGAAGGACATTGTTATAGCTCGAATCTGTCTGTTGTTTGAAGAATTATCATTTAACTTTGTTGTGTTGCCTTAGGTTTTTGCATTCAGGTTCCTCCCATCACAATTCTATCAACTATCATTCTGCTTTAATTTACAATGATTTAGATGTTATTTTGAGTGTTAACATATCTGTGTTTACACCACAAAAGGTAAGTATTCTATTTTTTTTTTTTCTGAAAAATTTAGTACTCTGTCTTCTTTCTTTTTCTGATGCTATTTTCAATAAGGCTATTCATGTATCATCATCCCAATACTTTACTACTACTATAGTGACGTGGTTTTCTGTAAAAGTAAATGAAGTTAGGATTGTATAAATGGTCAGAAAGCACACAGAACTGCAGTTTGAAAGTAATGGCAATGGCCACCTCCTGTTATGGAAGGAGAAATGGGTTCAGGAGAAATGGTTGAAAGATGAGAGTCCAATGACTGAATTACAGGATCAGGGATTCACAGAATTTCCTGACTCTGTCAACTTGTTACTCTCTTCATAGTTACTGGGGACTGCTTTTAGGACAGTCCTAAGCCTTCTCCTTCCTTGAGGTGGCTGAGCCAACCTTCTTCAGCTTCTCCTCACAGGTCAAGTGTTCCAGTCCTGACCATCCCGGTGACCCTCTGCTGATCTCTAGTTTTATTATGTCTCTTTTGTACTGGGTACTCCAAATTTGAACCAAGCATCTAAATGCTGGATTGCATGTGTTGTTTGTAGTTCCATATATCAAAGGTGTAGCTGGGCTAAATTTTAGTGGAATGGACTAGGGTATGAGTTCAATGAGACGGCTGTGCAAAACTGTATTTCTTTTAATTTTTGGGGAGGATGCAAGATTTTTCTTTACCAAGAATATGAGTATGAGAACTTCACAGGTACCTAGATCAAAAAACAGGCAAAGAAAGAAAGCCCTGAGATCCTATGCTTCAGAAGTGGAATTCTCCCCTGCATTCTTTTTCCCAAATGGTGACAGCATTTTTATGTGAAGAAAAACAGTAATGGCTAAAGGAAACACATTTATTAGGCTCAGAAGGAAAGTAATCACAATGGGTTAAAAAGCTGCTAGTGTACTTTTTCCTGAAGAGTATCGAAGTACTTAAAACAGTAGGCAACATTTTCAATGCTATTGCAAATGGAAAACTGAAGACTACTGTACTGTGTTCATGATTCAAAGGTCATTGAACCTAAGTGAAACTTTTCCTGCCCCATCAAAGAGATTTTGATTAACTTTACCCTAGTCCGAGGGTGGCACTTCTCACCTACTCAAAGTAGATATGAGGTTCCTCAAACCTCTTTAGAGACAACTGGGTTGCTTCCACCAATTCCTTTGAAAATACATTGTATTCTGTGCCTCTCAACACATTCATGCACCTTGCAATGGTGTAATCTTCCATGGCACTGCCCTCCAAAAGATGCCTTAAATCAGGAGCAACATTCAAATATCTGAAATTATTACAGAATTACAGAATCATCATGGTTGTAAAGGACCTCTGAGTCCAACCATACACACACAAACAACCCCTACATCTTGGCCACTAGAGCATGCCCTGAAGTGCCACATCTACACATNTCTTGTAGTGAAGGGCCCAGAACTGAACACAGTACTCGAGGTGAGGCCTCACCAGTGCCAAGTACAGAGGTACGATCACTTCCCTACTCCTGCTGGCCACACTGTTCCTGATACAAGATAGGATGCTGTTGGCCTTCTTGGTCACCTGGGCACACTGCTGGCTCATGTTAAACTGGCTGTCCACCAGTACCCCCAGGTCCTTTTCTGCTGGGCAGCTTTCCAGCCACTCTTCCCTAAGCATTGCTTGAGGTTGTTGTGACTGAAATGCAGGACCTGGCATTTGGCCTTATTAAACCTCATTCCAGTGGCCTTGGCCCTGGGACTATCCAGGTCCCTCTGTAAAGCCTTCGTACCCACAAGCAGATTGACACACTCCCACCTGGTTTGGTGTTGTATGCAAACTTACTGAGGGTGCACTCAGTCCCCTCATCCAAATACCAAAATTAGCTGACCTTGGTTGTTACAGCAATAAGGTGAGAGCCTCTTTGCATACAATCTCTTGGCATTGAATACAAACACAGGTCTTATCACTCTGAGAGCAAACAGTTTTCTGCACAATATGCTGTTAATGTTAGAGATTTAAAAGAGTGAAATTACTAAACAGAAAGTTGGTTCTGTTTTACCTCAAACCAGGACAGCAGGAGCATGAAGTTGTATCAACTCCCGTATCTCTAAGTGAGGCTTATCTGTTTCAGCTAGGGGAGAGGGAGGAACAATGTTTTCTTGATGGGTTTTGGGGTCAGAGGAAGTGAGGAGCTTTCAAGAAAAATTATGAACTTGAGCCAGTGTATCTGGAGGCTTTTTTTTTTTTTTTCATACAGAGAAAATTAGCATCAATATTTGTTCTTTTACTTCAGTCCAACTAGAATTAAGGTTTACTTCAGGATAATTTGGCCATATGAAGACTTGTTGAAGAGTGTGGTGCATTTATAATCTGGAGCATGGAGAACATTATAAGAATTACTTGAGTCCACAGGGTAACAGGCCTGTGCATGCTTTCATAGAAGCTGTATGTACTGAGAACTGAATGAGACTACTGGTTAAAGGCTGGTAATGGTGGAAGGAATAAGTGTCTTTGAGTCACTGGTGGAAACTCCTTCATATTTAGAGAAATGTGAGAGAGGGAAGGATTCTGCCTGTCCTTTCAGTCTTGCCAGAAAGTTTGTCAGAATTGTGTTTTTCTGAATGTGAAGTGTATAGCGTCTTCCAGTTTGAGGCTATGCAGCTTCAGTTAGTATGCTAGCAGCCACATTAAATCTCTGAATCCTTAACCCTATGAAGTGAAAATGGTAAATTCTAAGGAAAAAGGTTGAAATATGAAACAAACCAGCTAAAGCTTTAAACTTAAAGCTATTAGGCGTGTTGTGTTCAGAAATATCCTTCCAAACTTCATAAACAGTGATGTATCAAAGCAGCCTTCTTGAGTTCCTTCCTTTGGCAAGGAAACCTAAATAAAGATATATGTGCTAACTGTATTGCCACCGCCCTCTGCAAGTGTAGGGGTAAGTCTTGACACCACTGAAGCATTTTCTGTTGGGTGAAACTCTTGTTTGTATGGAGAGCTAGCAGGGAGCATTGATTTAAAATCCTCAAAATAAGACTCTGGGCTGTTGCACAGACTCTAGCTTGGCCCCTTAAGCATTGCCTGACATTTATTGAAAGTGAAAAATAGCATTGGGGAACAAAAAAATTCCTTTAAATGTAATTGGGAAAAGGGATTCATTTGATATAAGAATGTTACATTTAAGTAATTCCTATTTTACCTGAGCTTCTCTCCAGTTAGAAAAACCTAGTATGTTCAATCTGAAAATTTGTTAGTAGTAGGTTTACTTAGAGACAGACTCTTTTTCTCAACTTCTTCACTTTTCCCCTTTAATTAGCATGATCTGCAGGTTTCAGCAATCCAACTGTGTGGATTATAGTATCTAGTAACTTTGCAGGCAGCTCCGCTGTTGTCTTTGACTACCCTTAGGGTCTAACATATGGTTTGTTAGGATTAAAGTCAGATGTTTGTTTAAGAAATCTTTCAATGAGTTTCACAAAGAGAAAGTTAACATGGGGAAAAGTTAAAATGATCGCCTGCAGACTAGGCATATCTGGGAAAGGAATACTGTGCTGTATGAAATGGTGCTAAAAACTCTTGAAATAGTGTGACCTTGGTTATGGCGGTGTGCGAACATACATTCCTCTGACTTACTGAAGCTGAAAAGCTACGATTTTTTTAATGAACCACATCCTCCCCGTGCTAGCAATTAGTGTTTATTCATTTCAAATAGTGTGTTGTCCACTTCAGAATCACACAATGGGGTTTTATTCTATTAGGAGTAAAATACGTGTCTCTAGGCTGTTGAATTGAAGTGAGTAGTATGGTGAGCATTGTTTTTTTGGGCTATTATTCTTGTTTTCTCATGACAAGAGCCAAGAAAGCAGCTAGGGGACAGATTTTAGGTAATGGGATGGTATTGTCAATTTTTTAAATAGATGCTGTGAATGAAAGTTTGTGAAGGAACAAGAATCTAATGTTAAATTTTTCTGTAGCGTCAAGCAGTACCCAAAGGTCTAGCTACTGCAAACAAATGTTTGTGTGGTCTGCTTTCCCTCATTGCAATTGGATCGCCAATTTATCCTTCCCTCCAGTTCATTTTCCTACTGGTTCTGAGCAACGTTATCTGTCATACCATTTTCTCCCAGAAAAAGTATTAGAGAAATTCAGCTCTGTATTTCTTTCTGTTTCCAGATAGATGCCCTTCTTTCTCACAGAAAATTCCATGTCTGATTTCTTCCTAGCTCTCATGATTAAGCTTCCTAGTGAGTCTCGAAAGGTGCTGTGGGGAAATGGTTTGGATCCACACTATTGCTCCTCCCTTCATAACACTGATGTACCAGTGGCTCACTGGAAAGGGCTAGCAAGTTCCCCTGTGCACATAGAATCATAGTATAATTTGGGTTGGGAGGAGCCTTGGGTTGGAAGGCCATCTAGTTCAACTATCCCCTGCAATGGTCAGGGACATCTTCAACTAGATCAGGTTGTTTAGAATCCCGTCCAGCCTGACCTTGAATGTTTCTAGGGAAAAGTGCATCTACCACCTCTCTGGGCAACCTGTTCCAGTGTTTCACCAACTTCATTGTAAAAATTTCCATCTGTATATCTCATCTACCCTCTTTCAGTTAAAAGCCATTACCCCTTGTCCTATTGCAACAGACCCTGCTAAAAAGTTTGTCCCTGCCTTTATTATAAGCTCCCTTTAAGTACTGAAAGGCCTCAATAAGGTCTCCCCGAAGCCTTCTCTTCTCTAGGCTGAACAACACCCAGGCCTTTCAGCCTTTCCATATAGAAGAGGTATTACATCTCTCTGATCTTTTTTATGGCCCTTGTCTGGACTTGCTCAAACAGGTCTATGTCTTTCTTGTACTGAGGACCCCAGAGCTGGTTGCAGTACTCGCGGTGAAGTCTTACCAGAGCAGAATAGAGGGACAGAATCACATCCTTGGACCTGCTGGCCACACTTCTTTGGATGCAGCCCAGGATGTGGTTGGCTGTCTGGGCTGCGAGTGTACATTGCCAGCTCATGTCCAGGCTTTCATCCATCAGTACCCCCAAGTCTTTCTTGGCAGGGCTGCTTTCAGTACCTTCATTCCCCAGCTAATATTGATACCAGGCGTTGCCCTGACCCAGGTGCAGGACCTTGCACTTGGCATTGTTGAACCTCATAAGGTTCACATGAGCCCACTTCTAGAGCTTGTCCAGGTCCCTCTGGATGGCATCCTGTCCCTCAGGTGTGTCAACTGCACGACTCAGCTTGGTGTCATCTGCAAACTTGCTGAGAGTGCACTTGATCCTACTGCCTATGTATGGAGTAAACCGTAGTGGTACCAGTATGGACCCCTGAAGGGCACCACTTGTCACCGATCTCCATCTGGACATTGAGCTGTTGACCACTATCCAACCAATACCTCATCAGCTGAACAGTCCATTGATCAAATACCTATCTCTCCAATTTAGAGAGAAAGATGTTGCGGGGGACTGTAGCAAGATAGAGAACATCTATATCTCTTCTCTTGTCCACTGATATAGTCAACCCATCAGAGCAGGCCACTAAGTTGGTCACACAGGACTTGCTCTTGGTGATGTGAACTGCCTGTGCTGCGGCTGGGCAGTACTTTGAGGTTTGGATGTGGGGGAGGCAGAAAGTAATCTCTGAACTGGCTCTGTTCTTTGGATTCAGAGAAGCTGTTTCTAAAGCAGTTTTGAAATACAAGATATACGGATTGGGGACAGTACAGCTCTTCACATTTGCTTTTCACATTGCTTTTTCTTATTCACTGATGCCTTTTGTTCTTGTCCAGTGATGATTTCACTCTACCCACTTCTGTCTACAAACATCAGCAAAATGGAGTGCTTTTGTGAGGGTCTTCTATGATGACTTCCAAGACATTGCAAAGACACAGATACTACAAAATTGTTTAATTTCATGCCCCAGAAGATTTGAGGATTTAGCAATAGATATATAATTACAATAGTTAATCATAGTGGGATTTTTTTAGAGTTTCTATTAGGTTTAAGAGCGACAATAAATTCCATCCTTTCTACTTCCCATTCAGGATCACAGAAAGTTTCAGTAAAAATGATATAAATGCTATAGGAGTATGAGGAAGAAAAGCGATAAACAGATAATGCAGAAATATAGTCAATTCACTTAATTTTGTCAGCCTTTCTTTGCTGTGGTTTGCATTGTCTATTTAGGTGATAATATTTTTGGAGTACACAATGCTTTGTGGTGTTAATACCGGCAACCTGAGGATTAAATTCATGTCACCATTAGATAAATTGAAAATGAGGGAAAGTGAAAAGCGTGTGTGGAAATAATAAAAGGAAGCTTGGCTTCAAGCATTGACAACATTGATGGAAAAACTCCTATTATTCTCAAACAGGTACAATATGAAAATGCAGAATTTCTTATGACAGAAATGTCAGGAAATATTCTTAGACGTATATCCCCAAATTCCACATAATGAGATCTGGTCATTAAGCGTAGCATTTGAAAAACCTTATCCTCAGGAAAATGATAAAATTGCTGGGTCTAATAGCATAGAGACAAATTCAGAGGAAAGAAAGATAATGGTAAGAAATCCCATAGTGGAATATAAGAACAGCAGTGAGTAGAAGAACTGAGAAATAAAGATTTATAGAAATTGTTTTTCTGGAAAGATTTCTTAGATGAAAAATGCCACTCCTTCGAAGTTGAGATATTTAGTGGAATGAATCTTGGAGGTGTCTTCACTCATGTTTTCGATTTTACTTAAAAAATGATGTTTTCACTATATTTGTTTCAAATTGGATGACATAATTTAGTTGAATATTTATAATAATTAAAATAAAGCTGTCTATCTTTAACATTCTGATCCCTTCTGGTGGCTGGGTTCACTGATGGCCAACGCCTTCTGTCACAAGGCATGTGATATAGTAATTGTGGGTTTCACGTGGCTGCGTACACAATGTTGACAGAGACGACTACTCCAATGCTATGGTGAAAACCATTTCCTGTCCCAGGTGAAAAAGAACCCTGTTTCACAAGGACCAGACTAAAAAGAACTGCCACTGATCTGCACCCAACCCTAGCTTCGTGAATCAAAATGCATCAACTTAATTTTGTGAAAGTTACAGAGCTTTAGTTCTTTTGCAGAATGAAACTTTGGCAACTTCAAGCTGCTGTTCTTTAGATTTTCTCATCCCTTAAACTTTTAAAACTTTCTTTCTGATATGAAAGAGAATGCAGCTTTCAAATGTTGTGACTACACTCATTTACTGAAAGAACAAATCCCATGAAAATAAGTGCAGAAATGTGGCTGAACAACAGCATAAAAATGTGTCATGAACTGTTCATTGAGCTGAAAGCAAGACCCAGTCTATTTGTGCTTCTCTGGCATTCACACATCATGAGCACCTGGGCAAGTGCAAAATTGTCTATTATACACAAAGCCTGTCTATGGCAACTTCTTGTATGAGACTTGCTAGAGCAATAAATAAATTTGATTTTTAATGAAATAATTATAATGAATTAAAACAGAGTGCTGTGAAGTGAAGTCATGTAGTCAGAAGTCAGGAACAACAGCAGATGATTGAGATGACGTGCCCTAGGATTGTAAGAAATTTCATGTGACACATAATCAGTTGCATAAGTGTTCATAAAACTCTCCATGGAAGACTAACTAATGTGAATTGCAATTGAAATTTGGTGATATGGAATTTACAAAGAAGAAATAGGTAAACCTCTGGATAAATTATTCTCAGCAATTATTTCTACTTGTTGAAAACACTGCTAAAGAAACTTTGAAGGAGACTGTGTTCTGAGTGGAGAATTTTACTTTCATCTGACATTAAGTTGGCAAAATGGATTTCTTTGTGTTTCTAAATGGAAAAAATGTACAATTATTCACAAAGGGGTTTCATAGGTCTTTGAAATTATTGCTTTATGATAGTAATGCATTGCTGACAGCAAATTTAGTAATATGAACCTATTAATCCAATTAGGGGGAAAATGTGCACTATTTTCCGTCATCAGAAAAAAAGAATCACCGAGTTCAGTATTTGCATGCAGGTTGTTATGTACAAATACACGTAAAAATGTCACAGAAGAAGAAAATCTCTGCTTTTTCTACCTCAAACTTATTCTGTGGCTATACTTCTGTTTCTGGCTTTTAAATACAATTCTATTTAACAGCTTAGAAAGTGGTGGTCATCTAGTAAACTAATGAGCTGAGAGGTGTTATAAAAAAAGGTATACGTTAATAGAAATATACTGATTTCAAAAGCATAATGCAGAGGAGGGCTGCATGAGAACTGGTTGTGGATTTTCAATTATTCTCTATGTGTGCTCATTAGGGCAGATATGTTTAGAAGTAAGCATTTAAAACAGGTGGGGCAGAAATGTTATTCTGAAAATATTACACATCTTTCACTTGTGTTGCTGTTTCTTGCTGGCAGTGTGCCAGAGAGCCAGTATTTTTAATGAGACTGCTGGACCTTTTAGAGTTCACTTTTTCATTCTCCCAGGATAGTTGTACATTTTTTAAAAACAGAAATACAGTGTTTGCTGGGAGCTAGCAAAGACAGATAAATTCATTCAAAAGCAACAAAGGATTTAACACTGAAATTTTAACTTTCAAATTTCAGGGCTTTCGTGTTTATTTCTAAACCTAAAACTATAAATAAAAGTCCAGATAGTTAGTCTGGTGGGGTATAGAGCTCTTTCCTGTTAATTATGACAAGGTTTTATAGGGTTTCTAGACTTAATTATCTATTGCCATAAAACTGGTATTGCACTATAATAGAATGTAGGCTGTGCTATCAAGGTGTTCCTGAGCTAGAGGCTGTTGCTGATGGATTAACATAACTGTGTGACTAGTGGGGAGGTGGGACTAATGATGCAGAGTGTGTTGGTACTATCATTATTATTAAGGCCACAGTGGGTTGGTTGCTGCTGGTCTTAGCAGGGGTTGATGAGCTAGGCTGGTGGTCACTGTCAACAGCTGCCACACAACTCTTTGTGTGTAGGGAAAAAATCAAACTTGTTTCTCAAATAAGTCAACAAAATAGTTATGGACTTTGTTTCTTCAGAGTATGTTAAGGATATGTTACAGGATATGTTCAGGATGTGTTACAGAGCTTTCAGGCTGAGCTCCGGGCTCCTAGTTGGAGCCAATAAATCTGCTTAATTAACTCAACCTTCATGAAGGGAGGGGCTGAGCCATGATGTAGCTGTTCTTTTAGTGCACTTGTTGAGGAAAAGTAATGGGGGTGGTACCAGTTTCTCCGAGTGTTTCAGAGGAGCTCACCTTGGAGGTTTTTTTTTCATTTCTTTGCTGTAGTTTTAGACACGTCTTTTGGTGTCTCTGCTTTTCTGCTTGCAATGGCCATTGTTCCAGAAAAGTTTGTTGAAGAAGAGAACAGCTACTTTATTGCACTGTGAAATTTCCATGGCAGGAAAGCAAAGCAGTGGTTTTATATTAGAGGATTTATAGCATCTTTATATTCCATGATTAAATATTCCACTTTT
Source organism: Nycticryphes semicollaris (assembly GCA_013400055.1). Classification (NCBI taxonomy): domain Eukaryota; kingdom Metazoa; phylum Chordata; class Aves; order Charadriiformes; family Rostratulidae; genus Nycticryphes; species Nycticryphes semicollaris. The sequence goes on along the minus strand of VXBJ01007794.1, from coordinate 221,470 downwards.
CTTGGTGTAAAACTTATGAAGTGGGAATGATATAGGAAATCTGTCTAGTATCACTTATTTTTGTATACTTAAATTTATTACTCTATGTATAGACCTCTTCGTAGGCTGATCTGTAATGTAAGATTGCCTTTCAATTTAATTTTTTATGAATGAGGCTGCTTCCGTCCCTACATCTTACTGTGCTAATAAGGTACACCCTTAACGCGATTTATTCTTATGAACATCTGGAATTTATTCTGTTGTAATTCATCATTTTGCAAATAGGGCAGGATAACGGAACAGTAAGAGTACTGATATAAACTGATACTTGAGACTTAATCTTGGATGTGTACTCTTTTAGACCTTGAGTTGAAGACCTGCATGCTGCTGGAATAGTGTCAGACCAAGAAACTATCAGGATCCCTGTAACGGGAAAATTCACGCCAAGTGTCCTTGAAAGTTTCACATCAGAGCGTCTTTAGTGTTTGATGCTGATCTGAGAATAAAGAAACAAAATCCTGCTCTTTACCCTACAAGTGAAATGTTGAATGAGGTTTGAATGGTCTCTCTGCCTTCCTGCCTGCTGCTGTCTATCTATTTAGAGTATAACCTTTGGGGGTCAGGGCTATAAGGAGTTTGTAGGGCTGATTACTGATTATGGCAGACAGAGAATCTCAGCTGGGGATTCCAAGAACTGTAAGGCTGTGGATTTGTGTTAGGATTTGATCCAAATTAACAGATTGTTGTTGCTGATCACTAACATCTTATTTTCTTTTCTTCTCTGTGCTCCAGACTGTGCCATGTGTCACTTATTTTTTGCCAGCTTTGGCAGTTATCTAATTGTGTGTTTAGAACATGCTAAATCAGCAAAAAAGTTATCTGGGGGAGGAAAATAAAAGAGAATATTTTTAGTGCCAGCATGACAGTGGTCTGGGAAAGCTGTTCTGAGTGATTAGGGAAGCCTGAAAAAGAGGAATACAGCAAGAAGAAAAGAAGAACGGGGTTGTTAAGAGAGGAAGAATAAAACCTGCTTTCAGCAGCAAACTCTTAGTTAAACTCCAGTATAATGAGAAATCATGTAATAGGGTTGGTGCATTCATGTGATGTTTCTCTCCATTTTTGGTTGTGCTATGTGAATAGCTTCATGCAGGTCATTAGAACATTAACAGTATATGGTAGTGGGCTAAACCCTGCTATAGATCCATGAGGCATTAGTGTGAAAGTATTTCAGCATTTGATATTTATAATTGATAAAGTAGCAATGTAACTCACTGTTTTCCATATCCTTCTTACTTTTGTCATTTATTCAGTTAGGAAAAATGAAAGCAACATGGGAGGTGGTTAAGAAAATTCATATTAGAACTACTTTTACAGTAGTTACTGCAATTTTTTAGGTGCAGGTGGCTGGATGAGAGAAGGAAGGGAGCACTGCTTTCTCAACAGATTTAATATTTTGAATCTTTTTGAGTTTTTACTGGAGTTTGCTAATACAAGCAGGAACAATAAAATTTTTGAAGGTATCCAAACTTGGAGGTTAGGGATCATTATCTACACATTGACTCTCACAAGTTTGTGTTAGTCATGGAGAGCCATATGGATATTTTTCCCTTAACTAAAAAGTAAATCCAGTTTCTGGGAACAGATGCTCCTTTGATAAGGCTCTGCCAATAAAGAGCAGCAGTTCAGCAGTGTTGTGGGCCAATGGTGTATTCAAAGGGAAAATGAGCAAACCCAACACTGCATCAAGGATTAGACTGATTTTTACTGAGAGATCAAAGTAGTGAAAAACAAAACTGCTTTTAAACCTTGCATAGACTTTGTGCAAATAAAAGGTAAGGGTATGCAGCATGATTAAATGATGTGAAGATATATTTGGGCAACTTCTAAACAAGTGTAGTGAGGTGGGGTAGCTGTCCCCAGATTAACTATCCTGCAGAAAAAGGTAATACTTTTGATATTTGAGCAAAAGTATGCTTCTATATTTAAGCAAATGCATTTAGCAAGTTAGGAGAGAAGTAGTGTGCTCAAAGTGGCAAGGTGAGGAGTTTTTAAAAAATGCATAGCTAATCTTTTGCCTTCTAAAGTCTCCTACAAATCTTTATTTTGAAACTCTCACTTTTAACAAGCATAGGAATGGAAAGTCATTGGAAGAGGTCGAAAGAGGTTCAGACAAAGTGTCCAGGAGAAGAGTAAAGAGCCAATACTTTATAAGAGAGCCTCCAGGTGTCATCACAAAGACAACTGAAACTTTGTCTTCTGGCTGAAGTAAATTAGTGAATGCGCCACTGGAAATGCTAATACTGCACATTGAGAGCAATTGTGTATTTTCATTGTCAACAATGGTCGTTATTGCTTAGAAATATAGAATCATAGAATGGTTAGACCTTAAAAATGATCAAGTTCCAATCCCCCCTGCCATGGGCCAGGGACACCTCCCACTAGAGCAGGTTGCTCAAAGCCCCATCCAGCCTGGCCTTGAACACTCCCAGAGAATTCATCAACAGCTTCTCTGGGTAACCTGTCCCAGTGTCTCCCCACCCTCACGGTAAAGAATTTCTTTTTAGTGTCTAATCTAAATCTCCCCTCTTTCAATTTAAAACCATTACCCCTCATCGTTTCACTACACTCCCTGACAGACTCCATCTCCAGCTCTCCTGTAGGCTCCCTTCAGGTACTGGAAGGCTGCTATAAGGTCTCCCTGGAGCCTTCTCTTCTCCAGGCTGAACAGCCCCAGTTCTCTCAGCTTGTCTTCATAGGAGAGGTGCTCCATCCCTCTGAGCATCTTCGTGACCCTTTGCTGGACCCATTCCAGCAGTTCCATGTCCTTCCTGTGTTGAGGACTCTAGAGCTAGACACAGTACTACTCCAGGTGGGGTCTCATGAGAGCAGAGCAGAGGGACAGAATCACCTCCCGCAACCTGCTGGCCATGCTTCATTTGATACAGCCCGGGATGCGGTTGGCTTTCTGGGCTGCCAGTGCACACTGCTGACTCATGCTGAGCTTCTTATCTACCATCACTCCCAAGTCCTCCTCGGGGCTGCTCTCCAGCCACTCCTGTATCTTTGCCTGGGATTGCTGTGTCCCAGGTGTAGGACCTTGTGCTTGGCTTGGTTGAACTTCATGAGGTTTGCATAAGCCCACCTCTCAAGCCTGTCCAGGACCCTCTGCATGGCATCCCTTCTCTCCAGCATGTCGACCATGCCACATAGCTTGGTGTTGTTGGCAAACTTGCTGAGGGTGCACTCAACCCCAATGTCCATGTCTCTAACAAAGATGCTAAACAGCACTGGTTCCAGTACCATCCCCTGAGAAACACCACTTGTCACTGGCTGCCACTTGGACATTGAGCCATTGACCACAACCCTTTGAGTGCAGCCATCCAGCCAGTTCCTTATTCACCAAGTGGTACATCTGCCAAATCTGTGACTTTCCAGTTTTGAGACCAGGATGTCATGTGGAAGAGTGTTGAACGATTTGCATAAGCCCAAGTAGGTGAAAATGGAATGAGAGAAGTCAGAGGGCTAAACCTCTGTTAGAGACCCAGTGTGCCTGCAGGTGAGATATGAGCTGCATGTAAAGGGCAACAACTTATGCTGCTAGAACTCTCCCAGAAATGCACATAGTGCAGTGCCAGCCAGGCAGTCTTTACAGCCTTATTAAAATTTCTAAATTTCTCCTGTGGATCTATTTCTTCTTGCCATTGTATGAAAGCCATGTGCTGAAGCAGATATTATATTGGCAGCTCCTTTTCTATGTTCTTCCAGTGTGCAGTGCAAGGTAAACCTGCGTTGCTTAATGTGACAGCTGCCACCTTTACTTCTTCCATCTTGCTGTTTTACCACTGATACAATTACATTATAAATCAATCATCAGTATCGGGCAGGACAGTAGAGCTGCTCAGGAGCTTGCCAGTGCATTTATTTCTTGTTGGAAGATGCCCACTTGACAAAACAAAAACTTTATTGGGGAGCTTTGATTTCCAAAGTTATCCAGTTTGATAGTTTTACAGTTTTAAATTTAATCCAGAGTTTTGCTGTTAGAAATATTTGTTAAATTGCACTGAAAAGGCTTAAAAAATTTTAGTCTGCTGTCTTTTGCTCTGCAAAACCTTATATGTGATAAAGCAAATGTGTGGTTTTATGATCCTCATCACAGGTCTGGGCCTGTGGAAGTCTTTGCCACATTGGTCGGACAAGCTCAGACACTTAATATCAAATTGTCTAGGGGACACAGAAACAGCTGGGGCACAGACTGGAGTCACCATTTCCAAATACACAACATAGCAAAGCTTAGGCTAGCCTGAGGGCAGAGGTAAGCAAAAACCTTAAATGCCGAAGGAACCACAGGCCCCAGCAAGGAGCAGCACTGTTTTGCCCTCCTGCAACTCCACTAGGTATGGCACCAACTGTTACCTGGCCACCTGTTACCTGGGAAATAGGCATAAGATCAGTATTTACAATGAAGTTTCTTGTAAATTAAGTGCCTCCTAATCTGCTTGTATTGTTTATGCCAGTCTATTTAACATAGAGTACACTATCTTCAAACAAAAAAATTGCAGGAGTTTCTTTTGGGGAAGATTGGTAGGCTGAGTAAATCCTCTTTGATGTTTTCACTTGGAAGGTGCTGTCAGCATCTTGACTGTTTCCAGCTTAAACTTCTCATAACCACAGGGCTCCTTCTGTGAGGTAGTAGCTATCTTTTGCTAAGTCTTTATGGTAATGCTGTACATATGTAGAAATCAGTACTGCCTGCTCCAGCATCAAAGGCAAAAGCTGATATCTCTATGATGAGGTATTTACTAAGATGATACATATCTCTGACAATAGGTAGGCGTAATCACAACATCTAGAGATAAAAAGCAGCAGGGAAACGACGGCACGTTCCTACACAGAGAAGGGAGAGAACAGGGGAAAACCGTACATTAGTCTGTTCTCATTAAAAAGCCCTAAAACCACATTTGTACTACCACTTATTTAAGTAAGGGGCTCTTAAAAAACCAAGCAAGGTGGAAAGAAAAAGCACAGGTTAAAGAAGCTGTAAAAATGTAGTAATTACTAGGCTATGCTGTCCTAAAATTATATCTTATTAAACCTTAAAGCACTTTGCAGTTTGGTAATTTCAGCAGGCTTACAATACAGTCACTCAGCCTGAAAGAAGCTCATTGTCTTTGATTTGGAGAGTAAGTATTATTTTGCTATTTCAGTGAAGGACAGAAATACAGTTTTAAAATTTCTGACTAAGTTCTTCTTACTCTTTAATGAGTATGGCTGGAGTCAAAGAAGCACCAAACCACTGCTCATCCTAATCCTTTTGAGAACCGATTTCTGAACTCTTATTAGCAAAACAGTACTTTTTTTATTACAGAAGTTTGTATTACTGTGCCTACCCACAGATATGCACCTGATTTATTTCAGCAGAAGTGGCTGACTTGTTAAAAATATTTTGGAAAATTTAATAAATTTTTAATGTAATATATCCATGAAAAGATCATAATTAAATTGAACATATTTCCAATTAGCACTAACTCTGTGACTTTTTATTTTTTTTTAATGAAGTTTATATTTCTGGCCTAACACTTTAGAGTTTGCTGTAAACATTATCCAATATCTTTAGCAAAACATCCACATTTTTTTTCCATGATTGGTTAAAATAAATCACATGTCAGTGTATCCCTTAGACTGCATAAGTGTACAAATACTTCTAGCTTTGACAATTTTCAAATAACAAGACTACACTAATCCTCTTGCCATTATATTGTGTTCACCATGCCACTTAACAATATTCAGAACAAATAAACACTGAAGTGACAGAAGCATGAGTGATTTAAATTTTCATTTGTTACATTAAAATCAAGACTAGCACATATTTTGTATTCTTTAGACGATATAGTAAAAAGAGATGACATTTAAATCATCATTAATACACTCGATATTCTCCATGAATAAACACTTGTCTGTCTTTGGACACCAATGCACAGATTGCCATGTAAAAGAAAAGCTGAAGTAGAGAAAGATGGGCTTTTACTGTAAGTGAAGAAGATCCATTTTATCTGGAAGTCTCCATCACATCATTTGTGGCATGGTGTTTGAGACTGGTGCTTATTATTCATTTCCATGATTTGGCTATATTGGCCATAAATGTTTGCTTTTGTTGACTGAGAATGTAATTTTTAATGCTTAGAAACAAGTGACTGCAGTAAACTGTCATTTCTGTAAGGCAGCAGTGCTTGGTATTCCAGGAGGGTGCTGGGGAAAGGTTCCTATAGAGAGCTTTAAGCAGAGGCTGCTGGTAGGAGTTTTGGAGCTTAGGTACAATAACTATCTTGCTGCCTTGTACTGCTCTTCTCACTTGCACCAGGTGTTCAGGTTTAGAATGATTTATTCTATTTCCTACCTTTAATGACTGTAAAAATCACTGTCATTGACTACATATGTGTTGCTTCAAGAAACTTCTCATATGCAGTTGGAAAACCCTGTAGGTGAAAAGCAGGTGGTGTCACTTTAGTGATGCAATCAGCAGCTGGTGTGCTGGATGTGGCTCTCCTGACACTGCTGGGAGGAGGAGCTCCTGGCAGTGTTCAAATCTTTTTCTTTAAAAAGACAATCCCAGCAATGAGAGCTGCTCATTCCAATTTCTGCTCATTTATAAATGCTGGCTGTTGATATTGCACAGGCATTCCTTATCCAGTTTATCCTTGTGAGCAGACTGTTTTGCTTATTAACACACACACTCCAGCCCTGTCGCTTTAAAGAGCTCTTTTTTCTAATTTAGGTAGTCAGCATGTTTGCTTTTAGAGGTCTCATATTCTCAAACTGCTTGAAGGACGATTGCGGGAAAAAATATCTCCAGCTCCAAACCTCTGACTCAGCTGCTTCAGTAGCATTGTAGTCTGAAGAGAACGAAGAATTGATTTTTTTCTCTACAGTGCACACATAAGTTGCCAAGATACGAGCATTTCTCAGTAGGCACCGTCCTTTATCCTACCCATTCTCTTTGACCTTGATTATTCATTTTCACATCTGGAACGGCTTTCATTTTCACGAGTGAGACCAAAGCCGCCTGACTGTGCAGGACATCCATGTGATCTGTGCACATAAGACCAAGATGGATTTGAGTGATTGATATATACTGCTGCCAACCTGATGGACAGTTGCATACCCACAGGTGTGTAATCAGATTGCTCTTCATCTAATTTTGACAATTGGGACAATCACCACATAGAGGAATCGGCAGTTTAGAGGCTCTTCTCACAGGATTAATGGAGAGCTAGCTTTTGCAATGATTCTCAGTCTGTTACACTGCAAAATTGAAAGAACAAAGTACAGATGTACTTTTTGTTCAGATTTGAAATGATCCAAAATCTCCTCTTTGGAGTCCTTGTATATTTCATTCTGTTACCCCGTTTATTAGAATTATTTTATTACTTTATTTTTATTTGTAAGTTAACTAGAATGATTCATAGCAGAAACTTATTTCAGTGAAGGTGTTTAATTTAACCATCCCTTTACAAATAGAAAAAACAACTGCTAAATGCTATGGAGAATGAGACTGCTGAATGCATAATTCTGCACTTTGACTTTGGAGATTTACCTTTTTTACGAAATTAAGTTAATGCAGTGTTCTGTTCATTACTGAATTATTAAAACCACTATTGATTTATTAATATAGCCACCCTAGATTATTTTATCCACCTAGTAGCTGAACTTGCCAAAGTGACTCTTTTTAATGGCACAAAGCATTATTTTGATTAAGCTACTTTTTCTCTTAAAATTAATTTCCTTAGATGTGGAAGAATCTTGGATGTTTATGACGATATTTTCACAAAATTTATTAAAAAAAGCAAGTGAAAATACTAGCCTTTCTAATACAAAGTCCAAAGCTGAAAATGTATCATTGCACAAATGGTCTAGTAAAGTGAAAGAAATCAATATTTAATACCAGTTTTGCATCTGTACATGTCAATATGGTGCTCTAGATATGATAAAAGTTTGAAACTCTGCCAAATCTTACAGCTTTTGGTCATAGTCAAGCATTATGAACATGCATAAATTTAAGGGATGCTAAAACAATTAGATATAATTATAATAAGGACAAACTAATCTGGCAAAAATAAGATGCTGAGCCTTCATGTGGGAGTGTAAAAGACTGTTGATGCTCCTCTGAAGCTGTTGCAACTGAAAAACATCATGTAGGACTTAAGGAACAGAGTTTGAAAATGAGCAGAATAGTTATAGGCCTTCTGAAAAAGGGCCTTCCTCTTTCAAAGAGGTCTGACTTTTGTTTCTCATTTGAATTTATTTGCGAATACAAAGTTAGAGTAGGAGTGCTTATTGTGAACACACATGCCTGGCACTGCACTCCAGGGCTTCCAGTGGACCTTTGGGCTGTGGTGCGGTAAATTTCTCGCTTTCATGCTGGCAGAGACAGCTTCAGCCCTCTGCAGCTAATCTCATGGGAACTGGAAATAAGAGCCTCCGCAGCTGCAGCCATGGCCCAGCACATTACCTTAGGTGATCATTGCTTTAGTTTTATGTGAATGGGCTGGGCTGGGCTGTGTTTTTCGGTGAATGCCAGTTGCCTGTTCTGCAGCCTCTGCTGTGTCACAAAGAACAGATAAGAGCAAAGAACAGATAACAGGGTGGGACACACAGGTGGCTGCAGCCACTGCTGTCAGCAGCTGCTGAGAATGATGGTGCTTAGAAGTGTCTGGTTTTAGGAGCTTCAATAAGATTTCTTGCTATCTCTTAAAGGTCCTAATTGTCTATTGTAATCTGGCATTTGGGGCGCTTGCTTCATTTGTTTGGATGTCTGTTTTACCTCACTGTGGAAGCATTAGGAGTTTGAAAGCCTGTGTCTAGAATAGTTGAGATATAATAAGTTAGAGTGTGATGTAAAACCATGTTAGTTGAAGCGCATTCAGCTCTATGTGGACCCTTACATTCAGAAACAAAGTACCCATACAGGAATCTAATGAGCTTTAACTAATGTGCTTTCACTTTGCAGCAGTCTAATTAGTCTTCTCATTCCCTGTGTCCCTTAATCAGTGCAGACCAGTTTTTATGTGTCCTGCCTACCATCTAGTGCATATTGTATGTCACCAGGAAGCTCAAGAAAGAGTTCATATCTGTACAACTCCCTTCCCAAGTAGAGAAAAATATTGCTGTCTCTTACAATGCACTGGTTTGCTTTAAAATACAATTAGGTTCCCTTAGTGGCACTGTAGTGTGCTCTCTATATACAGCTCTGGAGGTTGATTTAACATCAGTTATTAATCTCAGCAGCTGTTTATGGCATTGTATAGTACAGCACTAAGAAATAAAGATTATCCTTTACATAAATGTAAAGATATGCAGGCAGTGGAGTGCAGTATTCTCATAACAGTGTAACCACAGGTATGCTATACTGCTGTGTAATAGACCCTGCACTTAGAATAAAGTTTAAACTCCTTGTCTCTGCCGCTATTTTGTGGGATTTTTTTTTTCTTTTGAACTGCCAGAAAAGTTTAGGTGGCCAGAGTTTTTCCTGATGGCTCTGAAATTTGGTCATAAAATTACGATGAGAAAACTATAGTTGCTGCTTAAAACTGTCCATGTAATGGTATTAACATCCTTTGTGTTGGGGGTATTGAGGGCTGATGCCAATACTTGTGAGATAATAACAAGGACTTGTATGGCCATGAGTTTCTGTCCCATGGGTAAGTGTAAAGTCTGTGGAACTTCCCCTTCGGCAGAAACATTATGTCATGCTGAGTCCCCAGGGTTCAGCAGCACCTGAACTGTACCAAGGTGTTGTCTTGTTGCAGGATGCTTTCTTGTATGTGGTTATGTCTTTCTAAGAAGCCTGGAAGAACAGAGTGATTTTTGAGTCCTCTGTATCTGTCAGGTTTTATTGAAAATTGTTAACCATTAAAAAAATAAATGGGGTTGGCAACATATGTTGTTATTGTACTGATGGGAATTATATAGCATTGTATCTGCATGAAATGACGTTAAAAATTCCGAAATGCTAGAGTACAGATCACTGTATTTTACAAACTACCCAAGTGCTGAAGAATATATGTTTAAAAAAATGCTAAAGTAGTTTTATGTGTGTCATTGTTTTTCAGTACAGTTGCTGTTTCTGAGCATTTTCCATACCTGTTCATAACATGTTCTGTTTAGAAGAGAGCATCTGCTATTTGTACTGGGTGCCACCCTCCACAGCCACCCTGTGATGTGAGTGTTGTAGTGGCTCCTTTCCTCTTCAGTCCTTGCCAAATGAACCCCAGCTGTGCATGCAGGGGTACCTGGGGCAAACCTCTTCATCCCTAGGACCTTTGTACAGGTGTGACTCTGGCTTGTATGGGACACACGATTCTATGGGCAGGGGGTGGGATCTACAAGAAGGAAGACTATTGCCACCTTTTCCTCTTCAGTGAGAAGAGGCTCATGAATGTCTTGTCAGTGAGATGTGGAGTGGGAATCAGTAACACCCTATAGGAAGTAGGTGAATTGCACAGCTATGACTGACTCCTGGGAAGGAGGTCTTATTGGGTAGGAAGATGCTATTTATGTAGTTGGTTTTGTGCACACTAATTTTGGTTAGCTTTGATCCCACTCAGACAGCACGGGTTTAACTCCACCTCAGACATTGCTGCTGTATTACTGATGTTTCAGTTAGGAGAGACAGAGCTAAAAGGCACCACGGAGAGAACAAAGAGAAAAGCAAATGAAGAGCTACTGTGTAATGGGTGAGGGAATTTAGAGAAAAAAACCAATAAAATAAATACATAATTTATAGCCTGCTTGTATCAGACTATCTTATAGGGAATATTTTTTTGTTTTCGTTCTTTTTATCCCTGAAATAAAGCAGAAGTGTTGTTTAAACTAGATAAACACATTTAAACTTAGAATAAACCTTAACCTGTCCACCTAAATGGAAAAGAAAAGAAAGAATAAATGAGGTTGAAAGTACAGCCCACAAAGAAAGAGTATTCAAAGAGCCCGGCCTTGAAGATGTTTATATAGAATTTATTATAATCTATTGGTTGGGAGAGTCTAGTGAAAGAAAATAAGAAAACCCAGCATAAATACATTATGTAGTCCTAAGATCAAATGATAGAGTAACCACATTTGAAAAACAAAGGAAGTCTGGTTAAATTTCCTTTGTATTATTTTTCCTTTTAGCATGAATGAAACGTCTTAGCTTTTAAATCAGCTATTATTGTGAAGTACTGATGAATAGAAAATGCCAGGCTTAAGTTTTAAAAAAAGCACTTCTGATGATTTTGGGATTTATAGACCATGACCTTGTCTTCCTTAGCACATAGTAAATTGCTTGAAACTAGGGAGACTAGTAGAAAACTTAGTATAATATACAACAGATCTAAAGTAGACTGGTTTATGTATAAAGAAAAATAAAACTTGTCATTGTGCTGTAGTTCTGAGTGTATTAAAATTGGGCAGTATTTTTATGTTTGAAGCCTTTTAGAAAATTTTGTTGATGATGTCTTTTGAATTGTGAAGAGAAATACTGTCATGAACAAAAAGTTGCGAAGAGACAGAAGCAGAAATATTCAGAAATATTATGAATTAACTGCTAGATTTACTCTACAATCTCCCATGCATGCTGGGCTCCAGCAAGCAAGGCCATGCCCTGCTCAGCTCTCATGCCAGTGTAAAGATGCCATTTTGTGTATGGAAGGTTTCATTGCAGGCATAATGTAAATTAAATAATTGATTACTTAACTTGGTCTCCCATGATGGGCCAGTGGAGAGGGAAGGTATTTTCTTGAGGACTTTTGGCGGAGAAGGCTCTCTCTAGTCTGACCTCGGCTAAGAGATGTTCAAGAGTTGTATTTCTTGCTGATTTAGTCTCCCACAGTCTCATTTTCAGCAGCTGTTGGAGGCTGTGCATGGTTATCCCATAATCCCTACCATTGACCTGTTTCAGAATCATATGACTGTAGGATTATACAACAATGCTCTAGAAAAAAGGAACAAAATCCAGTTTCTTACAGTCATGTATCACTTCTACTGTAAGATACAATGATTTATTCCTGCACCGTGGTGGTAGATGATATCCTTTGTGTTGGCTATAAACATTTCCCCACATGTATCTTTACAGGGATAGGAATCCTTTTTTTTTCCTAATGTGCAACCAAATCATGCTAACCCTTTCTTCAGCTTAGTGTGGGACACCTGGGCTTTTCTGCGTTAACTCTGTGGTCTGTCAGACATACAAAAGGCCCTTGATGCCTGCTCTTCTGAGGTGCTCCTCTTCTTGCTAGTGCCTGAGTATGTCTCTGTACTTGCTACGCTGAGAATTCCCTTTTTTAAAGGTGTCTTGCATGCAAAATGATTTGAAAAACTCCTAATATCGCTGCTTAAGCCGTTTATAAACAACACATTGAAAGTTTCCAGAGTTAATAAATGGTAACTAGCTTCTGCAAGTATTTTAGATACACAATTTCTTATAGCTTATAAGCACATGGAATTTAGTTTTTGGGTTCAATTATTGAATCATCATTGAAATATCTATTAACCACTTTAAGTTTTTTTAACTATCAATGTGCTACTTCTGCAAATTCTGGGTTTAGATTCCATTATTGCAGTACTGTTGACAACTACAATAAGGTACAGTTTTGAAGACCAGTAGGCATGTATTAGGAAAATGATGTATTGGTGGTTAGACTCCCATGGCTTGGTGATAAAGTATTGTTGAGCCAAATTCTGATGCACTGGTTTTGACAATTTCCTCAATGATGACTTCATGTGTGAAGAAGTAAGACTAGAGGTACAACATGGTTGACTTGCCACTGTTTTTGAAAGGAGCTGGAAGAAATTTAGGACCATGTAACTCCTTTTCAAAAGGTTAACATACTTCCATACCTTTGAAAGGCCTCAGTGATGGTTAAATGCTTGCATGCCCACCATTTTTAAAGTGAGAACTGGTCTTTCAGGTCACAGAGGTGTTTTTAAACTCTCAAAAGTATTCACAAAGGAAGTTTTTAACTTAAAAAAAAAAAAAAGACTATTGAATGAAAAGCCTAGACAGGGTAACTATTTCAAAGCCTTGTTTCTGTTAGAAGGCCATATGAGCTCTCTCAATATTAAGAGATGATTTTGGCTTTAACCTTGAAAGTATGAATTTTTTTGGTATATAGAGATTATTTTTCTACACTAATGTCGATGCTTTGATGCAAATTTGTGAATAGCAGTTGATTTTGAAGTGTTACAGGTATGCAGTAGGCTGAGATGTTTTCCTTATGATTTTCATGACAGGGAAAGTGTGCTAACAGTAATCCAGCAGAAAAGAAATCTGGTAGCAAAGCGCATAAAAATTTTTTTTCTTGATTTTATCCCTAAAGGGACATGCACTTGAGATTTACAAAGAGGGATATATTTTTTAGCTATCTCTTCTATTTGGTAAAATGGTGGAACAAATGTCATATAAGGCATGATTCCTGTGAAATAAGCAGAATGAGTTTATAGAAACCAAGTTATTTCCCTAGAACTATAAAATTAACAGAGAAGAATGTACATTATATTAGGTTCATAGGCATTTCAGAATGCCACAGAAAGTGGATTTTTATCCTGTCATGTGGAGTGGGAATGAAAACAAGCATCCCCCAATCCATAAGAAGGGATAAAGGTTCTGTTAGTATTGTGCTTAATGTGGTTTTGCAAGAATGTGCTTAAGGCATCCTGGGAACACTAATGACCTCCTATGTATAACTGTGATATGGTAACTAATGTGAACTTAGAATAGGAAATAAGGTAGAAGCTAAGTTAGTTTATTCAGTAGAGACTGCTACTGCTGGAGACACATAAGGGTTTGTGCTGTATGGTGTATTTTTAAATAACACGGAAAAGGATGAGGACAGAGTTGTCTGATGGCATACAGATAGGGTAATAAAAGTGAAAACTGATATCAAAGATGTGCAGAAATATCTCACCGTATTGACTGTAGAGTGACTGATGAAGTTCAGTGTGAATATATAAAATTATTAATTTGTGGAAAAATAGTCTAAACTTCAAATACATGGTGATAAACTTGAAGGTCACCTAACAAAGAGATTTCCTATTAGTTATGGTTCTGTGAAAACTGTCAAATTGTGCTTTCAACAGCAAACAAAAGTGCAAAATGAATGTGAGGAAATACGACAAAAAAAGTTCAAAGAATAAAAAATAGATATGCCATTTTCTAAATCTGTGGAGCACTCACACTTTGAGTTCTATGAACTACAGCTGCAAAAATATAGAGAGAAGAGAACATGATCAGAGGTATACTTCTGTACAGGAAAGAACCACATAGACTAATGCCCACTGATACTGGTGAGGAAGAAGGCAGAGATCTGTAATTACGACTAGCACAAACAAGATTAATAGGGATGGATATTAACTGTTTCTCATTAAAAAAATCCCAAATGTTAAGAGATATTAAGTGAACTGGGTACTAGTTCAAAACACTAACAATAGAAAGGTGACTTTTCACTAAACATATGACTGAACCGTGGCGTACGTTATTGCAAGAGACTGTTAATGTTAAATCTTTGTATGGCTTAAGAAATTGATGGGACAAATTAATGGATGAGAAATCCTTTATGGGCAATTAAATGCAGAGATACCTCCTCCGTCTGAAAAGCTACTGAGCTGTAGATCCAGGAGCTAGGAGAGCATGATGTGGCAGCAGCACTATTCTTACATTCTTCCCTAACCCTCCAATTTTATCCCCTGTCAGAAGCAAGATGCTGGTGTAGGTGGTCTCTCAGTCTGGTGATGTGAGGGCAGTCTTCTTAACACATGGTGGTCTCATACTCAGAGACAGACATTTCAGTTCAGGGTAGCAAGAAACTCATGATTCCTCACAGCAGAGAAGTAAGAGACTCCTTTCTGTAGTTACAGTTTGTTTCTGTGGTAGGTTTCACAGCCAAAAAACCTAAAATAATTAAGGAGCAAGAGGGAAAGTTTTGGGTGATGAGGTCAGATTAATTACTATCTGAAGTAGTAGTCTACAAGTATGAAGGAACTTGGTAACAGTCTGTGGATTCTAGCCTCTGGTGACATGTGGTACCACAATTCAGAAGTTATGGGAATGATGGGGATATATGGGAGTTATAGGTCCAGAAATGCAGTCTAAACATCAGGACATAGAAGGCAATTTTAGTTAGGTTAAGGAGCATGAGTAGAAATAACAAGACCTGATGAGAAAAATAACACACTATCAAGAAATTAAAAGACCATTAGGTAACACATGGGGAGGTTGAGACAAGATTTCAGAGGCAGCTTGTAATTCTGGTATTTTTTAACTTTTGAATATTTATCTATGTGAAGTTAACAATCTTTTAAAGTAGAGTTTTGTTTCCTGATTTTTAAAAAGAGCAAAATGGATGTTTTGCCAGTCATTTCAAGTGTCAGAGACCTGCAAGGGACCTCATAAGGCTGACCAGGAGGGAATTGCTGCACCTGCAAACTAGAATATGAAACATGGGTGGATAAGGCTGAGCAGCCTTAGGAGAAAGAGCTTGCTGCTTGTGGAAAAGCTGCATTTTAATTTCTGATTCTGCTTGACTGGACTTGAGTCGCTTCCAGCACATACCTGAAAAAAATACTTTTGTGTTTTCTCAGGTGAGTCCCATTTGGGGCTGACAACACCCTGGACATTAGCAATCAGAGCTGGTATCTTGACCCCTCTCAGTGAGCACAGTGACTGGCAAGAGGGCAATGGCCATTGCTTCAAAAATAGAAGGTGATCACGAGAGTTTACAATGGTTTAAACCACAGTTGAAAACAGGTTTTTGCTGCTGTGTCAGGCAACTGTAATGATCAGCAGCATCATCAGCTCTAGTGATAATGATGTTCTTGACTATTTTTTCATCTTGTCCCTGCCATGTTATCTCCATGATACTTCTTAGGCAGTACTGTGGTCTCTCAAGACACCTGATGGAAGCCTCACTGTTGCTAATGTTAGTGACTGGATGGGACAACACATTGCAGAGAACAGTCCAATACTGTAAGGGTAATAGTTTAATAGCTCTTTTCCATGTCTACTTGCAGGTTTCTGCGAGTCTCTCTCACTTTTCAGCAAACTTTTGGTAACTTTCTCAAGCAAAACCTTTGCCACATCAGCTTTTGAATTTGAAACAGAAAATGTAAACACAGAGTTTGAAGAGGGATTTTGGTAAAAATTAAGTACAGAGATCATATCTTCATTAAAACTGCACGAAAGTTTCTCCCTCTCCTGGCAATGCACATTCATTTCGAAGTCTGTAGTTACTTTCTGCTCAGCTTTCAAGTTTTAGGTGAATAAGCAGAATTTGTCGATTGGACTTTTTCAGAAAATAAAAGGGCTGAAGAACTCCATGAAAGGAAGTGACAGTAGGATTGAAATGTATTTGAAAATATGGTCATGAAGCTCTGGGAAAACACGTCTATATTGTCATATTTACCAAGTGTGCAAGGATCATCGGTCAGGACAAACAGCACGTTGTAATACACATGGAAA
Organism: Nycticryphes semicollaris; assembly: GCA_013400055.1. NCBI lineage: Eukaryota > Metazoa > Chordata > Aves > Charadriiformes > Rostratulidae > Nycticryphes > Nycticryphes semicollaris. The sequence continues at coordinate 205,005 of VXBJ01007794.1, read as the reverse complement.
AGGCTTTTTTTTTTTTTTCCCCTCTGTTTTTTACCAGCAAGATTTGCTGTCAGGCCTCCCAGTTCTCTGAGTTTGGTGGTTGAGTGGGTGGGAATGAGTATTACTTGCCGGGGAGCTGTCAGGGCCCACAGCTGGCAAATGGACTGCTGAGTAGCACCTGTGGGATAACAACATGCTGATGTGTGTAAGAATACTGCTGAAATGTCCTAATTTTGTACATTGTTTATTTTTAAAAATAGATTAGCCTTCTCAGCTGGTCATTTACAGACTGCTGAAGTACTTTGCAAATGTTTCATAAATTGAGGGGGGCGGGATAAAAAAAAAATCTCTGTTATTTTTTGCAAGGGTTATATTATTTGTTTAGTATTTTGCCAATTATGTGTTATTTGTAACTTTAACATATCTGAAATGGCTTGCAAACCTTAGCATGAACAAAAATCTTGTGATAAACAACACTGGAAAAGCATTGTATTTTCTTTGCTCTTGATAATTTTTCACGTATTATGCCTTGCACCTTTGCTTGAAATATTTCAGATTTTTGTCTAGAAAGACAGATACTCTTGTTAGATACTCACAAATTTATTAGGTAACCATTGTGTGGCGCTTTGTACTTAAATTAAAACTGCTTGACACTTCTGCAATCTACATATTCATATATGGGATGAAACACCGACATGTTTTTTTTGGCCACTCGACAGGGAGTGTGGACAAAATGGATTGAGAAAGTAAGCAGCCAGGGTTTAAAGACTTGGGATGAAGTGAAATTTGAATATTTAAAATATGTACAAAGAAAGACTTGAAAGCATCTACAAAGTGTACATACATCTGGATTTATCAACAACTAAAATAGCAAAAGACAAAGGCATTAAAAATGCAGAAATGTGTCAATTCTAACAAAAGGCACTGTTAAACTTAAAATACATGATAAAAGTAAAGGTAAGTTCTACAATCACCAAATGATGGATGAACAGCAGGGTCAAACTTTGTTTCAATGTAAAACGGGAGCTATTCATAACAAAGTATGTGCCTATCATTCTCTAGCAAATTTTTATTGCTAATTGTCTGCCTTCTTACTGCTTGATAGTTAGGTGCCTGGTTTAAGTTTGTTGCTTAGGTTATCTCTAAACTCATGGAATGATAGATTTTTTTCTCAGAGAGTGATTATCCTGTGTTAAGATGAATCTCTAAGAAGAAATTGTCAGGGAGGTTTGCACTCAGCCAAGCATTACACTGTTTAATTAAAAGAATAAACACTGAAAAGGTAAATTTTTTTTTCCATTATTTTTTTACACACTACTTTATACTGTTTGCTGTGGATAAGGATGGAATTGCTAAGATATACTGGTCCAAGGTTATTTTTCCATTATCAAAGCACAAACAATTTTTCACTGTGTTGACTTTCTCTGCCCTTGAATATCTGGCAGGCAGGTGACTTGGACATAACAGCATTTGACTTGCAGAAGATGGAAGACGTACTGCTGTGCTTTTGCCAAATTCTGCCTGGTCAATTGACTCAGTATCAAAAGATTTGCCTGCTTTCTTGGATAAAGAAAAGAAGGAAAAAAAAATAAAAATGAAGTCAGGATAAAGGAATAAACTAGGAAATAGCCCCTCAATTTTTTTCACTAAGAAGACTGTATAAGGAAGTAAATTTAAGTCTTAAATGATTCTTTTTACCAGACAGCTAATATCAAGATCAGATATAGATTACAGGTTGCCTTTTTGTGCTCTGATGCTTTTTATTGACTTTTCTCTTCAGTGCCCTGTGATGCAGTACCGAAGTGATTGGATCAGTGTATTTTCCCTTTGGGATTACACGAGAAATCTTGGATGCCTTACAGATGTGTGTATTAGGCCTCCAAATATTCAGTGTTCACATAAAATGAACAAAAAATACACTATTCTTAAAAGGCAAAGAAGAAAGCGATTCTGATGAAAATGCATTTTTGTTCCTGGTGAGAGATCTGTAGATCTGTGCAGAGAGGTAGGAAGTTTCAAGCAGACTATTCTTCAGAAAAGAAATATAGCAGGACATCTGAATGTGTGTTGGTTTTCTTCTGGTCTGTGCAATGCTTTGGTGATGTGTGCTAGAGTTACCTTTATTTTTCCTTTGCTCCTGTCATTTGGAATAGAATTACCACTGGGCCTGATTATCACTTATATTTGGGCTGTTACACACCCTGATAAAGGAGTGGGTTGTACTTCCATGTCCGTATGTGCTCCCAGGACAGGGGCAATTTCTCCAAGGACAGCAGTTGAGAACTTCTGAGAACCTGAAGTTGTGTGCTTAGAAATTGGATTCCCACCAGACACTACAGATAGCTTTCCTGTATTACTGTTTCCCAACAAAGCAAAGAAGAGCTGTTCTCGCAGGAAGTCAAAAGTTACAGAAATTTCAAAGCTTGTAGTTTAGCTTTTGTTTTATTTGTAGCTAGGGGCTTATTTATGCAACGTCATGTTTTGTAATTCAAGAGGTGGGAGGAGGCATGGGAGATGGGGGCTACAGGATACAAGCTGGAGAGTTTGGGGTACAGCCAAGGATTTAACATTTCTAGGTCATTAACAACTCTGGTCTCCTTCAGTGTAAACTAATACTTGCCTCCTTTAGTCTTATCAAAGTAGCTTATAAATCTTCTCCCATTTTAGTATGTCAGCACTTTTCAGTTATTAATACTTTTTCTTCACAGAGTTTCTGTGAGATAGATAAGCAGTAGTTTATAGATGAGGAGTGAGGGAAATCTAGCAAACTGTTGAAGCGTTTGTTACCTGTGTGTGGGAAGGTCAAATGTAACTCAGATGAGAAAAACACTTCAAAGACAGTCTTTTCCTCCTTCTTCTAATCCAAGTGCCTTTTAATCAACCTTCTGTCTTTTCTTCCTGATTGTAGATCAGGGCCAAATAAGAACATGGGTAATGGAGTACTTAAGTTCTGCAGAAATACCTCTCTGAATGTTCCTCCATGGTTCACAAGGTCTGCCTCTTTCTTACATATCTGTACTTGTTAAATATTCGGACTTAAGTATTAACAAACCAAAGATTTAAGCTACTTTGTCGTATGTACAGCGCACATCCCTCAGTCCCTGACTGAGGCAGACTACTTTGATTGCGTGAGAGATTAGGGGAGGAATTCTATTTATTTGAGCAGGGAATTAAGGAAAAGAGGAGAAAGCAGGCATGTGGCAGTTTCCTACTGTTTTAAGGTCAGGTGTATCTTATCTTAGGAAACTTGTGCTGATCACTGACATAATCAAAATGTGGGAGATCCCATTATGCTGCCCCAGTGTTAAAACAAGAGATTTTGGATTCCTGGAGTTTTTACAGAAAACAGTTCAGCCACCTCCTTTTAGCATACAAGTTGAAAAAGCATCTTTGCAAGATGTCTTACATGCCACATGGAGAGGGAAAAACCAACAACAGCAGCTTAAGAACAGTCCTGTTGTAGGATTGCCTCAAGTCCCATTTAATGCTGTTGTGGTGGAGCAGCCTGCGTTCCCCAGTAACGAGGGTGCAGCAGGGGGGCAGCTGTGCAGCACTGGAGGCAGCTTTCCAGCGCTCCTTGGGGGACATGTTGACCCTCTGCACAAACGTGAGACAGTAATCTCCCCTTGGCATCTGGCACAACAAGAACTGAAACTCAGCACAAGCTGAGCGAGAAGTGCGAAACACCATTCTTTCTTTACTTTTCAGAGTGCCCCAAGCAGTGTGGATTGGATCACTGCCTTGAAATAACTTAGCCCTTTGCCTAGGAAATTGTGTAAGTGAAGCAAATCGTCTAACTGGAAGCAATCAAATAATCCCACTGGAATCACTTCAGGGCTCTGTGCGTAGATACTTTGCTGGAGCAGGACCTTAGCTTGCAGCTGGTTTTTGGGGAAGGCCTCACGTACAGCAGTAACAACGTGAGAGCAACCTAAGTCTGTGGTGCATAGGTTCCAAAACAGCTCAAAGAATATGCTAATCCGTGTAGCATCTCTTAAGTATTTTAATCATATTGCTACTGATTGAGGGTCTTCTGCAGCAGTCACTGGTGCAGAGAGGCAGTGCATGGCATTAAGTTGTTACAATTACTTTTTCCCATACCTGTTTATTTCAGTAGCAAAGGTATTTACAGTAGTGTCCATTGTGAAATGAACTCCCTTATGTGAGTTTCCATACATCCCTCTGGAAATGATTTTCCTGATGAGGAAAAGTGAAGAACTGGAGGGTGCTTACTAATCACTTGCTGGGCAGCACAGCAGACTCAGGCTGTGGTACCAGCAGCTCTCACCCCACAGGTTTTAAGCGTGGAACTGGTAGCCTGCTAATTTGGGCAGGCTGCAGTCAGGTGCTACTTGTGCCCTCTGCTTTGAGAGCAACCTGTTCCTGTCTGCCACTCAAACTGACGCAAGCTATTTCCCAAGCAATTAATTCATTTTGCGGTAATGAGTTTGTCTGTTTGCAGAGATATATGGTACTCTAAAGGAGGAAATTGCTAACACCACCACAAAAAGATGACTTAAGATCTAGGAATACACCATGGGGATATATTTATTTATTTTATTTTCACACCTGGACAATCAACAAGATACGTTGTTCCACAATAATTAAAAATTAGGTATAGATGATCTTTATAGGTTACTATTTATAGAGCACTGTTCTTTTGAAACAGATTTCAGTGTATGTTCTATTAATGCAATTAAAATTAACATGGATTAAATACTGTTATTTTTTTTTTTAATATGAGATCCTTTCCCAAGATTTTTATTTTTTTAAAGGGATAGATTTACTTTTCAGTACTTTTTTACACCAGGCTGTCTTAAGAATGTAAAAAAGATCAAAAAAGCTAAGCTGTTCATGCACTAGGAGCTCCCTTGAAGAGGACTCTTAGGCTTGGAAAATGGAAAAGCAATGGACAAGAGCTTTTCCATTTTCCAATGCCTGGTCTTCAAGGGAGGAAGGAGAGGGATCTTACGGACTTGCTTACTGCAGTGAGGAGCTGTAAAAAATTGGTTGAATCCTCAGCTCCTGTAAACTGAGGTTACAACTGAAGGTGCAAATTCACTCCAGCTGTGAATCTGTCTCAAGGATGGATAATTTCAGTGTGAACCTTTTTGGGAAGGTATTGAAATATCTGATTGTGGGAGTGCAGTCAGCATGTGAATAGGAGGATTTTCAAAGTTTGTCACTGGCCAAGGTGAAACAGTTGGTTGCAGATATCTGGAATGGCTAAGCCCTTGGAGCAGATTTTTAGGACATGACTATTGGATAGCCTTCTAGTAAGCCCCCCAAGGTTTTGTGGACCCATAATATGCTTCCCTCTGTTTACTTACAGGTCAGTTGCTGACCCTGCTCCTCCTCTTTCTGTCCCTGTTACATTTAATCAGCCTGAGTGTAGTTCACTGCTCCAACTGTATTGATTCTTAGAGCAGATTTCATCAGAACCTAAAAAAGGAAGCATAGACTGCTCCTCTCTTATTCTTTGACTGATGCTTTCTTTTACCCTACATGACAAAGTGATAGATGTACTTAGTTAACTTTCTGCAAAATCATTAATGCCGCCCTTAACGGTTGGCTACCCAGGTATTGGTTAAATAGTTGTCATGCCTTTGTTACCTGAGACACTTCAATCAGACCAGTGATTTTCTTCTGGGCTTGGTCCAATAGAACTGGTAGGAAATGCATAGCTAAGGGAGGAAAAAACTACCATCCCTTTTAGTAATCAGATTTTTCCTAGTTTAGCATCAGATTAAACCTGCAAATTGGCAGCAATGCATTTGGAAAAGCTGAAATAAGTGTTAAAAAAAGTTCTGCTTTTTCCTCCCATGTGATTAGAGCCAACAACAAAGCAACACCTAACTACTGTCTGCCTCCCTAATATCCTTGACCATTCAAAGCGTGTGAGGTCAATGGACCTGCTCGGTAAGAGACTGCTCACCAAAAGGATATCATCTGGCCTGATCCCCATTGTGCCCACTCAATTTTGCCTTCACTCCTCCAACTCCCGTTGAATTCTGACATTTGATGTGCTCTTGATAATGCTCTGCCAAAGCTTATCATGGCCAGAAAGGGAGCCAATCTCAGTCTTAAAACTTGGGATTCTCCACAGATGTATCATCATCATCATGGCTAAGAATATGGCTTCTTGTTTATCTTACTTGTCTCTTGTTAGATTTCAAAGGCAAAAGCCACAGAACCTGTGGTTTTCCATGTGAAGATCTTAATAAATAAGTTGACATTTCTTAATTGTCTTTTTGATAAACTAAACAGCATTCTTTAAGATTCTTTGTAAGATATTTTCTACAACCCTAAAAATGTATTGGTGGATCCTTTTCTGTACATTAGCTCAGCATCATTTTAAAAGCACAGATAACAAAATGTTACCCAGCTTTACAACCAGCTGACAAAATACGTTGGCAAAGGTAAAAATCTGCTTCCTATTTCTGTTTCCTCATTACCTGTTTATATAGTTGAGACTGCAGACGGGTTTCATCACAGCGGAAGCTCATTTACTCATATTCCTAAAATTCTTTCCGGTCTTGTGAAGGTAAGGTAGAATAGAACCATCTATTTTGTGTCTTAGTATGTAGAAATTCTGTGTTCAAGTGTATTCTGTCTTTTCAGTGGAGTTCAGCTATCCAGACGTAACCCGTTCATTTAATCTAATTTTGTTATTATCCTGTAATTTTTTATTGTCTAGTGATTAGTCTATCTCCTCCTGCCTGCTTCCAAAGGAATAATTTTAGTGTTACTTCAACACTTTGTGCAGCACACAGCAATCTACTGCTAATCTGGTGAATATCCAGCAAAAGTTCCCCATTTCATGAGGATTCCTCACACGCAACTACTCCTCGAAGGATGCCAATTACAGAATTATAAATCCATGCAATATCTGTGTCACTGGTAGTGATTAATAAAAAAAGTCAGAAGCCTTGTGGTGTGGCTTCAGTTGCCTGGCATCAGTATGAGGTCTCAAGATTTGAAGAATAGAGAAGGTTCGAAAATTTGGACAACCTTCCTGGCTCTACCATAACTCTGGTGCCTGTGAAGATGTTACACAAGGAGAAGCTCTACTCTGCAGTCCAAAGGTTTGACTGAAGCTTAAAACAGTAGAAGGAACTTTAAGTTAATTATCTCAGTAAGCAGTAATGGGTTTATAGCAGCATAGGCTATGAAACCTGTCCAGGACCCTGAAAAATACCTGTGGGGCTAACACATGATGAACCTTGTGTTGCTTGAGGCTAAGCTAACTGAGGATAGGTGTTTTAACCTAAGACTGGATGTTTTCATGGGTTCCAGTCAGAGCTTTAGACTGTAGCATGCACTGGATCAGTACAACATCTTCTTTAGCGTTCCATTTAATCCAAAACCCCTAAAGGTATGTCAAATCGTTTCTGTCCCTCTCATGAGCAAACAACTAAAGAAATCACAAGCAAATCCAACTTCATTCAAATACTTTCTTATTCATGTAAGCATCTCGGCTGGAGAAAAAAATGCAACTCTGCTTAACTGAGCATGTGCTTAACATCCTGGTGTATATATGAAGACATTTAAACACAGATCAAGAGCCTGTTTGGACAGGACCCATTGTGGGCAGCAGAAAAGCCTGACTGAACAGCTTGGTCATATTGAGACAGTCAGCCAGATTCTGTTCTCAGACTTGCTGATGTAAATTCTTTGTGGTCCTGTTGATGAATGTTAGTTATACTGGAATTTTTCAGATAAATTCTGGTTGCATATGTGTGGTGCACAGTTTGAGATTGCATATACATTAATCAGGTAGTAGGAGAGAATTTTTTCTACTTTTTAAAATTGTATTTTAACTTTTTAATTTTTGTTTTTTAGTAAAAATGGTCTGAAAATTTATAAGTGAGAAGTGATTTTCTACCAAGAGCCCTTCTCTATTCCCCTTCTCCTAGATACTTGTCTGGTGAGGCTTCTGTGGCTTTGGTAGACATCTTCTTCCTGACTCATAGCCCCTTACCTAGAAAAATTAAGATACTGATTTAAATAAGCAGATTCAAAGTAAATTTTTCATCATCTTTTGTACTTAACCAGTGTGCACAAATAAGGAGCCTGATTCTGAACCTTTTTCTGAAATAACAGGAGAGTTAGGTCCCACTCTTGTGAATAAAGGCTGCCCACATATTTCAGAAAGTAGAGATCCAGGTTTCAAATTTGGGTGGTACAGGGCTGGCACTTTTGTGCAGGACAGATAGGGACCTTATTTCTTATGGTACTATAACCTTCTTGCCTACAGTGTTGTATAGGGATTTATAAAGTGAAGCTAATTCCTGTGGTTGAAAATTTGAGATTCAACACCCATCATAAGACATTGGCATTTGAAAATTTGGGGCTATACTTTACACTGTATCCTGCTTAGTACATTTTGCTTTTGCTTTTCTCTCTGTACTTTGTTTTTCTCTCCAAATTTTCTGTGCCTTTCTGTCACCGTCTTCTGCCTTTCAGTGCTTTTCTACTGCAGCACCTGTGTGTTCAGCCTCTAGCAGTTCCTGAATGTCAGTGCTTCAAAGATACTGAATCCCCTTAATTTTGGTTCACCAGCTCTCTTATAGAGGCTGGCAGCTGACAAACACAGTGAGGAGAAAGAGCAGCATGAACATTAGTATGAATGTGAGCACCCCATGGCTTGCTGAGAACAATATTGCCTTTGCTTTGTTAAAAAAGTTATTTGAAAATGCAAAATATAGGGGTTTGTCACATAGTAGATGCAGTAAATTGGTGTATCGCCTCACAAACAAGCTTTTCTCACTTCTTGCTTTTTCCTTCCATTTTCTAAACAATGTTCAAATTCAGCCATTTGTATCACAACTGCAGCATAATGTCCATAAAAATGTAAAGAAACTCGAAGCCCTGTGTGATGCTACTAGTGTAACCACAGTGATTCCCCAGTTTACACCATTGTTTTCCGTTGCTCGCAGTTTCTTAAACCATTGTCACTTCTGTAGTGTCATCTTCCATACAGGTTTCTCAGTGGAGTGTCTCCTGCCAGCACTGGTTGGTGTCTTTCAAATGAGTTTTTATTGCTGGTCTCTGTCTTGTCTTTCCACCCAAGTGGATGCCCATTGACAAGTCAAAAATGTCCTGTTACTTGGTATCATCTTATGGCTCTGCCAAGTTCTAATATGTGGTTTCCCCTTCTAATGTCAGAATGGAGATAAACTTTAAATGCTGAGAACCTGAGTCCAATTTCAACTCTCTGCTGCAGTCTTTATCCCCTTTTCTTGCCAGTCGCTCCAGCATACTTTCCTTTCTAACAGGTTTAGATTTCTTCTTTGTGACTTTGGTAAAGGTCCTTTAAAAACGCATTTTGCTTGTTATGGAATGAAGATCATACTGGGTCAGCACAGTATACCCTTGCACAGCTATTCTGTCTGCAGATTCAGTTGTGGGTGTTGTTGGCAGGGTTAATAAGAATTCTGAATGATCTGGGCTACTTGGCTACTGAACCAGGGAAATCAGATCTGATGCCTGCCTTGGAGAGTGGTTTCTAACCAGAAGCAGCAGCAGCTGCATTTGCTGGGAGCACTCCATGCTACCTTTATGATAGATGGTAAGGATTTATATATACTTAGTGAATTAGTGATCTCATTTTTTATTAATCCAAAAGAAAAAGGAATGTATTGCTTTCTGTAGTGAAATCTACTATTGCATCTGTCACGTGACATAACAAGCTAAGCTTTTTGTGTTCCAGTATTTGTCGAAGAGCGGAGAGCTATTGTATGAATCCTCTCAAGCTGTTAGTTTAACTCGTTTTTAACTCCTTAACCTATTCAGGAGTTTAGTTAGGAATACATGAGAATGTTACACTAAATTTTGTTCCTTTTAAAAAAAACCCAAAACCCTCAAAACAAGAAAAAAGCAAAAAGTGCAAGACAAGGTCATTCCTTATCTTATTGTGCAGTCTGTTCCCATTGGCAAAATTTATATAAATATATGTGTAGAACATGTAGGTATGACCAAGAAAGGAGTGTGTGTAGAGTCTGTGCTCAAAACCTGAGAGCAAAACATTCAGAAAAAGTCTGAACAGAGAGTTTTATTGCTGTTTCGGTTTGTCTCTACAGGTTGTAAATTGCAATGTCAGGATATGCCTCTGGTATTTTTTCTCCAAAAAAAGTGCATCTGTACAGGCATTGGATACATGTGTTTTTTTGTGTGAAGTGGAATCTCCAGTAGCCTTCCATTATGGAAGTTATAGAAGTCTTATCTGTGTGTTTTACTTGGCTTTGAGCATCACTGTTCTTGAAAAAATATATTTCAGTGTACAGGGCTACAGCTTGAAAGATTTCAGCTGCTTTTATTTTAAGCACTCGTGGCAATTATTGCTTTGTGTTATTATCTTATTATCTGGCTATTTATCATTTCATATGCAAGATGTTTTTGTGACCAAGTCTGAAACAGCACTAAGGGAAAGAACGAAGAACTTTGCTTCAAAAGAAATCTTTTTTCTTAATCATATCCACGTAAGAGCCTTCAGGAACTTAATGCCCTATTTTCCCCCGGTGTCAATTTTTCAGTGAGATGTGTACATTATACGATTTCTTTTGGATGTGGAAGCATATATTTCCCATTTTAAGAAAAATACTTTTTTTTTCCTAGATACCCAAAACCCAATTTTAATTTTTTATAGTATCTGAAGGCTGAAATCAAAATTGGTCTGTGTGCTACAGTACCTAGCTGTATTATGAAGTGATGGATTCTGATTCAAAGAATTAACAGTACTGAGAGGAAGATGGGAATCTGTTAATCTCAGGTGTAGGAAGAAGTGCTATTTTAAAGGTTTCTGAACCATTTCAGCTTTTAATGTCCCAATATTACCTGTCTTATCAGTGATAAATGGTTAGCACTTCATACTTTTGCAAAAGGACTTAGAGACCTTGCCTTATTCATTTGTATTATCAGAATGATGTATTATGATAGGAGTCCTTCAATGTTTGGTACTAGAACAAACACTGAATCAAACCTTTCTTTTTAATAGAGAGAGATATGTTGAAGCTAAGCACAAAAGAGGTGCATAAAACATTGGTAAGAAACTTATTCACTGTTTAATACTTTGGAGTTATGCTTCTTATGCAGAAAAATCTCACTGACCTAAGGGGGATAGATTTACTTAAGAGAATAAGTTTACTTTGCTTGTGTGTGGTAATGTAGAAAAGAATTACTTTCCAAAAATAGAAAAAGAGCTTGTACAAGTGCACCTCCTGCCCCTGCCCCTGCCAAAAGAAAAAAAAAAAAACCCAAAAAAAACCCCAACCAAAAAAGCCCCAAACCAACCAGCAGCATTCTGGGCATTTTTGGTTGTGAACATTAGGCATAAACCAAAACTGCTAACATTGATTTAAAATATAAACTTTTGCTGAATAGTAGAAAACCTAAAAAAACACACCATATGAAAAATAAAGTGTATTTTAAATCGTTAGATTACATTTGTATTTGTAATTAACTTTTAAGGTGCTGTGAGCTTTGTGCTAATTGGACAATCTTACTTCTCCATTAAACAGACAGATGGATGATTCACTTCATAAAACAGCAATTCTTATTAGCAGTAGTTGATGTATCAATCAATATTTGCCCAGTTGAGAGTAGAATATTAAATATCAATGCACTCCTCAGCTGTATAAACATCTGTATCACAGTCCTGTTGACAAAAATATTGCGTTATAAACTAGAACTAAATCTGTAAGTATTCCATTTAAAGTATCATTTTTCTTGTCTTTAAATCAGCAAAAATGGGAAAAGAAAATAACGAGAGATAGTAGTATTCACAGAACTCCTGTTCTGGCAGGTAGAGAGTGTTAAAAATGTGTATCAGACCTTGATTAGCAGTTCTCAAAGCTGACTCTAATTTCTAGTGCTATTGGTAGCAAATCAGGTGTCTTGTCCTGAAAAATTCCATGGGGATGGATAAAGGAACCATAACTGCTTATTAAATATTTTGTCAAGGAAAAATTTCAGAGAGAGACAACAGATACTCTAAAACATACATCTGCGTCCAAAAAAGTGTGAAAGAAAACCAGGATGGTACATACATGTTATACCTTATAAGCAAAAAGGGATAAAAATGAGCTTTTAAGCTGAATCAGAAACATATGGGATAACCTGAGCATTTTTTCACTGATAGGAATATTTGCAACCTTTAGAAAACATTAGACCACTAGTAAAAAATATAACAAATACTATATTCAAACACATTCAAGAAATCAACATTGACATTAGGATCTAATAGCATATTATCTGTTCCCTAAGCACATTCTTTTAAAATTATTTCAGTTTGCATCATTAATGACATTAGCAAGAAAAAAAATCTCAAACATAACCAATGTTTGGGTGAGAATCACCTCCAGAGAGGGCTAAATTGAGCTATATGCACGCAATAAACTCTCAAAGCCTTAGTGATACCTAGACTGACCTGCTTAGGATTGGGGCCTGGATATTCTCTAGGAAGAGAGTTACATTGCCATAGCATTATTTATATGACAGGTTAAATGATAATATTTTAGTAGCAGCTAGTGTACTCCATATTATTGTTGTGAGTCAGAATTCAGTTATTTCTCTTTAAAAAAAAAAAACTTGTAAGGATTTTTTTTTTTTTTTAAAAGGTTAAAACGATACTTGGAGATCAGAAGTTCATTGGACTTTATATTAGGTGTTCAGTTATTGGAATGTTTTATTTAATCTTTATATCAGAGGTTGTTTGGAAACAAGTTTTTTTTTTTACTGGAAGCTGTAGTGATTTATTCCAACTTAAGAATACAAGTGTTTTTTTACAGAAACAAGTGGTTTTTTTTTTTTTTTTTTTTTTACTGGAAGCTGTAGTGATTTATTCCGACTTAAGAATAAGGGTGCTTTGAAAACCATGCAGTGAGGTCTTTTCCATTCCTCACTCTATGCATCTCTGAAAGCAATGATCCTCTGCATGAGGAGTTAATGGCCATTGATAATGGTCTCTCAGCAAGACCATATCTTTATATAACTGAGATGAACTGGTGTCAGAATCGGTGGTAATCAGCACTGGTGAAGGAAAGACATCATTATGAGAAATAAGGGCAAATCACTAAGTGGATTGCATTGAAAAAAGTCAGCTGTTGTAAGCAGAATGAACCATCTTCTTGTGGATCTTTTTTGTGTCTTGGTTCTGAAAAACAGAAAATAACTTCTCCATCTTCAAGAGACTTATACCTGAATACTTTTGTGATTCTTTCTAGATATGCATAAGATGTTAAAATTCAGAATTTTCTTTTTTCCACTCCATAGTAGGAGGAATATGCAGGAAAATATTCTGAGAAAAAAACCCCTGCTTTATTTTGTATATAAATTTAGCTTTCTTTCAATCAGTTGTAGAGATATGCTTGTAATGTTTGAGTGTTATTCAGGCAAGCTGGCCAAATCAAGCCATACTCAGATTTGGAACTGTTTGTGTATTTGTAAATGCTTTTTGCAGAGTTTGAAGTTCTGTATTTGATAGCTCATTGAATTGGAAAAGGTCCATTTTATAGAAGATCCAGTACTATATGGTTATGCAGTCATCACCTCTTTGGTGTCCCATTGCAGTTGCTTTATGATCAAAACATGTATCTTGGGTCTCAGGAATTAAGTCAAGTCCCTGCAGATGCTGCTTTGTGGTATGTGAGAGCTGGGGGAGAATCTTAATTGTCATTTGGGAAGAGAAACCTTTCCTTGTCTGACCATGCTTCCTCTCCTGTCTAGAACTGCTGGGGAGGCAATGCAGGGTAATGTGGCCCAATGCTCTTGGGATGCCTGAGATTAAGGATTCTCCTAGAGAAAAGTACACAGAAAACCTTGCCAAGGGTGGAGGTTGTCTTTTCTTTCTTGTAGGAGATGCCTTTATAACTTAAGCAGAGAAACGTGGTGTGGGCCAAATTGACCAAGTGTAGCACAGTGGAACTCAAAACATCCAAAGCGAGTGCTTCTCCATGTGGTTCGTGTGAAAAGTTAAACACCAAAAAAGGTTTTTCTGGATCTAGTGTACTAAGTTAAACTGCTGAAAACACCACAAAAATAGAGATGTGTTGTGGCTGATTGAATTTTGCAAACAGTCGCTCTGCTTAGACAACGTATAGCTTCCTGCTCTTTGTCAGTACTTGGTTGTGACTTTTCTGGTGGAAGAAGAGATGCAAGCATTTTTTAGTTGTCTTTGAGGACAGTAGAGAGTGGTTGAGCTAAATGAGTTTGGCTTTGCCTAAAGGCTGTTGGGGAGGGGAATCAATACATCTCTGTGGGGCTTTGGAAGCCTGTAATGTCTGTAGAGTGAGTCATGCCAAGCACATCTGAAAAATGGCATAGAAATGGAAAAGAGTGTTTCTCTGCTGACTTGGGCACCTTAACCCCCAGGAGCTTGAACAACTATTTTTACTTACACCCTCCCTACCACATTCCACGTTTTACAGAGGTATATCTCCTGGGTTACAGGAGATCAGGCTCCTAGTTCCTCCTCTTCAGAATGTTAAACTTGTTTCCTACTCCAAGTTAAAGTATGCTCTTGAAACAGGCTTTCCCACATCTGCTCTTCTTTTTCATACAGTTCTGAACCAGTCTTTAGACTGCACTAGTGTGGAAAGTGGATGCTGTGTCTATGCGCTCCCAAGGAAAGCGGAGAATCACTGGCCTGTTTTGCAAAATAGCTGAGTATTCTGACCACTCGATTATTGGCAGAGAAGAGAATATAATTTTCTGATGCAGAAAATGAGCAATTATATGCCAACAGTTAGAGGGTTAGAAGAACGGACAAGCATAAAAAAATGAGGTGAAAGACTTGACAGGAGCAAAACTGGGTGCTGACATCTCTCCAGGGTAAGATGAGAAATTTTGCAAATGCCTGTAGCACCTGATTGTTGACAGAGACACTCAGAAAAATCTTTAAGCACAAATTCTTCCTCCAGTGAATCTTTATATCTCTGCTAGAATTGGCAATATTTTGTGCTTATGGGATTTACAGCACTTCCTTTTTGGCAGGCCTTAATAACTGTCTCTTCTATACCCCTAGGAAACATCAAGGATTATTTATTACAATCTAGAAGTGCTGAGGCTTGTGGTTAGCAGTCTTAAACATCTGTATTTATTACCATTTATCTAGCCACAATATTAATGTTAAAGTACAAAGAAACCAAGATGTTTCAGAATAAGAAGGCACTGGAGTCCTTGAGACCGATTTACACAATCAAGCAGAATACATCCCTGGGCAAAAGGACACTGATTGCTGACCTGCAGTTTAACCCCAGTTTTGAGGGATGCAATAGGACTTAATGGATACGTAGCCCATGTATAAATGAATGAATTTTTCCCTGGGTAGCAGTTAAGTTTGCTACACCAAATATTGCAGTTTGTGAAATCCAGCCCTTGCAACCCAATTGCAAATTTTAATTTCGTTGCTGGGTTTAAATGCTTTTCAGTGTTATCTAGCAACAGAAAGCAACACAAGCCTCTGCCATAAAAATTGAATGCAACCTTTTGATTTTGAAGTATAATCATTTATAATTCACGAAGTACAACTTGTAATTAACCAGTTAAACTGCAAAGTAAGAAATTACTTAATCCAAGAAATAAAAGAAGATAACTGTAGAAAGAAACAAGACATATTAACTAACTGTGAATGCATTTGAAATGAAGATTGATTGAAAGCTTTTTTTGTTGTGGGAGAAATGTTATTCTGAACTAGCTTCCCAACAGGACTGCAGGAGCAGCCAGCTTACAATTACTTAAGAGCTTGCCAAGATTGTGACTCAAATCAAATAACCTGGCTTCCAAAAATAGTAGAGGAATGCTCTCTTATCTGTTAGAGGTCCTTGTCAAGCCTGTAACATAAGCATTTTGTTTCTTCACCAATTCTTTACGCCAATGCATGATTAGAAGGATAATACAGAATTACAGGTGCTAAATAGAGCATTTAGACTGGGCTCTACTAACTAGGTTTCTTTACAAAACTCATTAGTGTCATATTGCTTCAAGAGATTAAATGTCTTCTTTCCTTGTAGAACAATACCTATTTAGTCAGATCTATTCTGCATTTACTGTATTGTATTTTCCTTTTTCTAACTATACCTAAAGAGAATAAATCCTTTCCTTTTGTTGTCCCATGCACAAAGCTTTCAAAAATAGAAAGAGTACCATCAGAAAATGAAATAGGGTTCACCTTCAAAGTACTGCATGTGACTGAAAATAAAATAATTCCACTTCATGGAGTGATGTATTTTCAATGCTTTTTCTATCTTCAGATTTACTGCCATGTCAGAAAAGTAACTTGAAATCAACAGCGAGGAAAAGGAGGGAAGATATTTGTACTCCTTTCCTGAACATAGTATTACCAAATACTTTGAATCTCTAGATTATTGGTGTGTTGGATGAAGCACAGAATTTTTTCTTTTTGACCATTGATCTTTTGAGTTTCAGAAAGCCTGAACTGGCAAAAACTCCTCTTTAGCCGCACAAATGGAAGTGCTATCAGTTTGGAAGAGCTCCTTGGCCTTTACACCCAACTAACCCAACAGAGCCCGAGTTTTTCTGAAATAAAAATAGAATCACAGAGTCACATCAGGGATTGGAAGATCATCTTGTCCATTCCCCCTGCTGGAGCAGGAACACCTAGATCAGGTCCCACAGGAACGCATCCAGGCAGGTTTTGAATGTCTCCAGAGAAGGAGACCCTACAACCCCTCTGGGCAGCCCCTTCCAGTGTTCTGTTACCCTCACTGTGAAGAAGTTTTTCCTCATATTTTAGTGGAACCTCCTATGTTCCAGCTTGCACCCATTGCCCCTTGTTCCTATCATTGGATGTGACTGAGAAGAGCCTGGCTCCATACTTCTGACACTCACCATTTACATATTTATAAACATTAATGAGGTCATCACTGTGATGTATATTGCACCACTTTGGAAATATTCTGTGCTAGACAAAAGACAGAAGAGAAATCCCCTTTCATTTTCACTTACATGGAATTCAGTGAGATAACTAAATTTATGAGAGGAACTGGGAGGACAGGGTTATCCATTCTGCCTGACATCTTTCAAACTGTATAAANGACTTGTTCTCCAGACCCCTCACAAGCTTCATTGCCCTTCTCTGGACCTGCTCCAGCATCCCAATACCTTTTCTGTAATGAGAGGCCCAAAACTGGACATGGTACTCACAGTGAGACCTCACCAGTGCTGAGTACAGGGGGATTATCACTTCCTTCATCCTATTCACCACACTGTTCCTGATACAGGTCTGGATGCTGTTGGCCTTCTTGGCCACCTGGGCACACTGATGGCTCATGTTCAGCTGGCTGTTAACCACACCCCCAGGTCCTTTTCTGCGGGGCAGCTTTCCAGCCACTCTTTCCCAGGCCTGTAACGTTGCAGGGCCAGAATCTAGTATTTAAGGTGTTGGACTTGGCAAATCTGGCCTGGGGTGAGAGGAATCTTGCTTCATCAGTTTGGGCTCTATTGATATACAGTACAGCTGTGGCTGTATTTTTTCATCAAAATGAACACACTAATTGGGAGAGACATATGAGAATCTATAGGAAAGAACTGCATATGGAGCGTTCCTCACCAACAGAGGAGTCACTAGCAGAGATGGTGACTAATACATCCAATTCAAATTAAGCTAACTCAATTGTAGAATAATATTTAAAAAAACAAAAAGGAAAGAAGTGATTCTTCCTTACTTGGAAACGATGAACTGTGTACTGAGCCCTCAACAGAAATATTGATTGTTGGAAACATGTTTTTCAAAGAAATTATTAAAACAGACAGATACTAGTAGTAAGACTGTAGAGTTAGAAATTCTAATTGTCAAAGAGGAAGGAGAGTGGAAATTTTGTAAGTGTCTACAAATTCATAAGGAGTTCAGGGTAGCTGTTCATTAGTTGGTGAGAACTGAGGAGTTACTGAATTTAAACTAGAGCATGGACAATTTCATTAGATGTCAAGGAAAACTGTTTAATAGGACAGTAGATGAAGTCCTTAGGATTGCTAGGGATAATACTTAGCTGTCCTTGTATATCTTGCTGATGAAGGTCTCTGGTTATAGGAGATTTAGTGTCATTACAATACAAAGAGTCTGCACTGCTCCTTCCTATCATGTTGGCTTCTTACCCAGATGTTTTCATACACTGTTTATTCCCTGTCTAGAACAATGAGTGAATAATAATGATTTCCTAAAACCGAGACTGCAATTCTGAGTGCCTCTTACATGGGCTATGTAATGAATAAGGGAAGAGTTTTTAATAAATGTTCTTTCCTGAACACTTCAGAAAAGGTGCAAGCTATAAATCTGTCCTTTGGTGATTCAAGTTTTTTTCCTGACTGTATATTCTTTGAGTTCTCCCTCCATGTATTTTTTAATTAACCAAAGTGAAGAAGTTTCCACTCTTTCCCTTGGGAGTTCCTAGAGTCCATGAGACCTTCACTGTCAGGGAATTGTTACAGTCTCAGGGCAAAAATCTGTTCTCAGCAGCACTAATACAACACCTCATTAATTTGAGAGAAAGGAGCACCCAGCTAGCTAAGCACAGGGCTGGTCTTCCAGCTTTTGCTTTGCTCTGTTTTCATTTCTATAACTGATAAAAACTTTCTCACACCCTTCAGTCCCTGTAGCTAACAATTACTCATTCTGTTTTGCTGCCTTTATCTTTTTTTTTTCTGCGGGCTTTAACTTGTCTTCTGTAGTCTTCATTGGTTCCCTCCCTTCATCTCAATTTCCATTAGATCTTTGAGCTGTCCTTACAGAGTCATATATTTTACTTCTAGGTGACTACAATTTTCTGCGCCAGTGGGACTATAACCTGTTATGCATTAAGTAGTGTCTTGCAAGATTCTCTGAGCTGCGTTAACAGTCAGAGATTCTAAATGTTTCTTCTTGTCAGAGCTGCATCAGCTTTTTACATAATTATTTTCATAAAATTTTCTGTTTGGAATCTAATAACTACGTGAAGCTCTCTGGGACCATTCTACGCAGCACAAAATTCAAGTGGCTGCATTAATTGTGCCAATATCTTGGGTTGGTCATGGGCCCTACCATATTAGGCCCTCCATATAGAATCATAGAATCATTCAGGTTGGAAGAGACCCTTGGGATCATAGAGTCCAACCATCAGCCCCACTCTACAAATTCCTCCCCTACACCAGATCCCCCAACACCACATCTCAACCACTCTTAAATACATCCAGGGATAGGGACCCATTCCAGGGTCTGACCACCCTGTCTGTGAAAAATTCTTTCCTGATATCCAGCCTAAACCTACCCTGTTGTAGCTTGAAGCCATTCCCTCTCGTTCTATCCCTAATCACCTGTGAGAAGAGACCAGCACCAACGTCTCTACAATGTCCTTCCAATCAGTTGTAGAGAGAAATGAGGTCTCTTGGGAATCTGTAAAAACTTGCACTTTTGGTTTTTTTTTTTTTAATCAAATCAAATTTTTATCCTTCTTGTTCTAGATGAAAGCCTAAAAGATGTGATGGCTCTGGACTCGGTCCCAGAAGGCAGAAAAGAACTGAAAACATAAAATTTTAAAATGTCATGAGTCTGAAGTGAATGTTGTGGGCTTTTTGGTCTGCTAAAGATTTTTGGCTGTTGGTAATCACCTTTGATCAACAGCCTTGATGCTTCATGTCCTCAATTTAAGACACAATAGCTCTGTTAGAATAGTTTAGGAGCTAAGGAAAGGTAGCTTGTTGAGCTGATAGTGCACAGCATCCAGTGACATTATAGACCTTTGTATAAGCAAGACCTGTATAGCTTTCTAAGCTTTAGATAGATCTTGCTCTGAACCCATGTTTTCCTACTTCTGAATACCCCTGGTAAAGGGCACATTGACAAAGAGAGTAATGAATTAAGTGTTGTATAAGTTCCAGACATCTTATGATCTAAATGTTGTTAGGAAGACATGACAGAGCTTTTAAATCTGCGTTAGTGCATACCACAATAATGCAAACTTATTTTCTGCCTGTCTCCAAGGCTAGGCACTTAAATGATCGATAGAGTTTACTGAGTAGGAAGTTTTCATTTATAACATAAGCAGTAAAAATAAGAGAAGGAAAAATTACGACTTCCTCGCAGCTTCAAATAAGAAAAAGTCATCTCACAGTATTGTAATATTCTCAGTGTCTTTTTGAGCATTAGAACTCAGATTTTTGTTCTTGGGGCTGATCTGACATGGACAAGAACAACTGCTTTTGCTACCTCACCCTGGAAAGATATTTCCTTAATGACTCTTCATTCAGGTTAAGAGAATAAAAAACTGCTTGAACCCATTAAAAAGAGAGAGAAGTATCATGAGTTTTAGATTCAGGTAATTTACAGTGCTCTACTCTTTTATCTGATTTGTGTTATTATTATAAAGGAGTCTCTCAAGAAAAGATTAAAAAAACCAAGTGAATCTAATTTTTTTTTTTTTTTGGGGGGTGGAACATTTTAGATTTGACTCTGTTGTGGGAAAATAATGATATTAAAGAGCTGAAGTTTTGTTGCATTTAGGAGCTGGTAATGGAAATCTCTCTTTGATTTCACTCTTATGATAAGAATTTCTGGATGGGTTAACTAGTTAACCCCTATAAATTCTAGGGATATTTTGTGTAGCTATATGACATTACCTCTAGAAGAAAGAGTTACATCTCAGTTGAGTGCCCCTCAACTTAAGTAACGTACATTAAATGACCCTGCCCATAAAAAGGAATTCACAGGGAACACTTTGAAATGCGTTGCTTTAGAAAGTTTGCAAGCATCTGGAACAATTTTGCAGCTTCATATGTCTTCAAGGTCATGGGAGAAAGCTTAAGGCTTAAGAAAGTTGGAGGGAACAGCTGCAGTTTTTGAAAACAGTAAAGGCAAACTTGAAATGTAGTTTTATCAAAGCTTGGCTGTTTCCCTATCACAGAGAGTAGATGCCACTAATCTCTTCTTTTGTTTAAACAGATGCTATTTTCTGGGCAAGTAGCTGAATTTTAAAGGCATAAAATTATTTTACAAGGGGAGAAATCTTGACTGGAGGTTAGAAGCAGAAGGCTAAGTTCAAGAAAAGTTCAATAGAAAATCTTATTTTCTGTAATGTCTTCAAAGCTGTGTGAAGTACCATTTCCCCCACCTTGGGAACTATATATTTTGAGATATTTCAAAATCAAAATGTTTGGGTTCTTTTAAAGTGGATAAATATAATGATGATATTCAAGTAGTTAGTAGTTGAATCCTATACATCAATTTTGTTTACATGAATATATTAGATGTTAGTGAAAGAGGAAGATGGTTAATTCAGGGAATCATAAGTTCTCCCTTTGTCTCCCTTTGGTGTAGCATCATGTAGTTCTTTTTACCAGTACAGATCCTTCTTACTATAGCTAATTTAGGTTGAACAGCATTCAGTGGAATGGAGGCACAGGCTTTTTGACCCACTAATTGTCTACTGCATATCTAAGCTCTGGTGTTTTTCTTCATGTTATGAGACTGGGTTCAAAACTTTTTCTTCCTGCATGAAGAGTGGCTAGCCTTGGGATGGATCTCTGACACCATCCACAGCTTTCTTGTAAGTGAACCAAACATGTGAGTAGGGGAGGGAAGGAGAACAGCATGGAATCCTGATTCAGTGCAAAGCTTCTGGACAACTGTTTTACAGCTCATGCAAAAAAATATAAAAATTATAAAATCTTGCTTTGTATTGCACATGGAGTGATTAATCAGTTCCCAGTAGCTGTTAGATAATGTATCAATACTAACTTTTTTGAAGTCAACAGTAACTTGGTCTATTGGCTGGTTCTACCTAAGCACATGCATTCTTTCTTTGAACACACAAAACATGTAGCTGAATATGTTGTGGAAGTGTGGGCCTAATCTGATCTGTTCAGCTCAAGAAGGCATTAACTTTCAGAGCTGAGGAATAAAGTTTCTTGCTAGAGCAGTGTTTTGCCTCTAACTAGCCCTTAAACTTCTCAGATCTAAATACAACAGATGGTACCTTCTGCAATACCATACCTCTTTAACATCATGCTGAGGGGCTCCTGGCACTGATTTCTGCAGTGCTCTACTCTTTTTTCTTTTCTTGAGAGACTCCCATTTCTGTCAAGACTTAACATATTTAGTCAGTTACAGCTGCTGAGATCACTAACAGAAGTGATTCAGTGACATTCCCAATTTTAAAGCTGATTTCTTTTTAGTACTTTCTTAACAGAAAGCACATAAAAAAATCTGTTCCCTCTGTTCTCACCTTCACTCTCTATTCTACACTTCCCCAAGATGCTTCTTCAATCTTTGCTTTCTTCTGCTCCTTCCACAGGTAGACAGATATTTGTGATGGAATTGGGGAAGGTTAGCATCAGAAAGGTGGTGCATTTTAATTCTTGGATTTGTTCTTGCGGTGCAGATATTTCATTCCTGCTACAACTCCACCTCTACAGCAGAATGTTAATTTTTTTCTTGACTGACTAATTTGGCAGAGGCTATGAACAGATTAAAAAACAACAACAAAGAAATGGATCCCTTGGTGCTCTGCTTCTGTCATTTCCATGACGTTGCACTGAGTGGTACCGGCATGGGGTTGAGCTGGGAGAGGCATAATGCTTTTGAAGTAATTTGTCTTCTGTTACTGGAGATAATTTTTGAGAATTGTTGTGGTACTTCTCTCTGTTGTGTTTACTGGGTTATTCCTTGAGCTCTCAATGGAAGCTGGCTTTGAGATCTTTCATTTTAGAGATGGAAGTTTTTCACCAGGATCTTTGCAATTCTTATTGTTAGTGGTACTTAAATGTAAGTTTTGTAAAATTAAATGCAAGGAGTAATTTATAGGAAAATAAAAGTGAGACTCAGACTTTCCCTCTTCCCAGTTATCCATCTTTTTGATACTGTACAACATTTTTCATTATGAAGAGGAACTTATACCAGTTCCTTCATGTTTCCTTAAGGTTGATTAGATACTATACTCAGTGTAGTCCTTGGATAAAACTTTAGTGCTTGTTTTCTTTTGTCTTTTTCCAAGGACGGGTTGTCATTTATGATTTCTGTATCTCTTGCTGTTTATCGATAAATACTTTTCCTAACATGTTTTCACAATCAACATCAGATGTGCTACTCTGAAACAAAATTACATAATTATTTATATTTGTTGGCTTGTGAATTCACTTGAAGTTGGAACTGAGCATCAGGAGATGTTTGTCTCAATATTCCTTTGTTACCTTTCTCTACATTTGAGGTTTAATATGATGCTGTAATTTTTCTTATATTGCAATACCTTAAGCTCCACTTTAATAAATATTAACATGGAGGGAGAAGGTGTATATATGGACCTTCTCCTAGCAGAGGTTTAGGTTGCCTCTGGGAAGAATGAGTATTGAGAAAACTGTGTTTCCACTAAACAATGACATGAAGTGGGAACCTGCTGTATTTCACTAGGGAAATCCCTCAATACTGTTCTGATTTGCCCTGTAACCCATCTCTGATAACACTGCGGTTTTAGATAGCGCTGCAGGATGTGACTCTATTTCATCGATCCTTACACCCTTTTGAGCTTTGGTCTCCAGTTGGGCATTTCTTACCTCAGCTGAAATTTTCCCCATTCAGTTCCTGAGCATCACTAGGCTGCTAGGGTTTTTTTGCTTCTGTCATAAGTAAAGCTACTATTCCTGTTCTTAATATAGCCCTTGATACTAGTTTAATTAAATTGCCTTGGTAATAGTTTCCTTAAATTGCTTGAGCAGTCTGTCAAGAACTCCATATTCATCCTTAAACTTCTAAGAACAGTACAAATTGTTATCACATCACCGGTACCTTTGCCATCTTGAACAATCATATCTTTTTCTAGCCTGTACTCCCAATCTTACTTCTACAGACCGTCTGAAAAATATTCTAAAAACATCTATAGAATACAAGTATAAGAAATGGTATTATGTAAAATTAGAGAGGAACAATATCACAGAGCATATAATAGTAAAATAATAATCTTATATAAAAACTTATATTTGACTTTCATATAAAGAAAATTAAGAATCTCCAGGATCTGATTTTTGCTTAGATTTACGCCAAAAGTACTTGTGCCTTATTTACTT
Organism: Nycticryphes semicollaris; assembly: GCA_013400055.1. Taxonomy (NCBI): domain Eukaryota; kingdom Metazoa; phylum Chordata; class Aves; order Charadriiformes; family Rostratulidae; genus Nycticryphes; species Nycticryphes semicollaris. Next base: position 180,978 of record VXBJ01007794.1, on the reverse strand, counting down.
ACAGTTACACAAAGCCTCAGCAGTTCATCCTAAGGTTCATTTTATCTCTGCACTGCATGCTGCACATCCTTCTTTGGTATTGCAGGTTGCTGGAAGAAATTCAGTCTCCCAGTTCCTGCAAAACCAGCTCTCAGGTGTGGATTTAGGGACAACACTCTCTTTTATTCTTTGAGCACATGTAGCTGGATACCTCTGAATGTACCCCAGTCCTTCAGCTTCAGTGATTACATCTCCCAGGTTGCAGTCCTATGATGTTTTAAGACGTGCCTCTGCTATGGACCTCCTTGTGTGGTGGTGTGCTTTCCCTGTTTTTCTCCCTCTTTCCACCCACAGCTCATGGTCAGGCCATGGTCATCATGGCCATCACAACATGTCTTCACAGAAGATGTCTGTTGCACCTGGGTTGGCTTCTTCCAGTAAAAGACAGGAGGAAGCTGGAGGACTTTAAGACCTGGCTAAGGGTAACACAAAGGTAGTAAAGACCTTGAGCCTTGGAAGATGGAGCTAGGTTTTGCTGATTTGATCTCACAGGAGATACCCACCTGGCTGAGGATGGCTACTTCTGGCTTTGAAAGTATTTGCACAAGTAAGGGCATAGACTGATGTTTCTTTTTTGTGTGGTGGATTAGCTTTAGTTGTCAGTTCCTCTCTCAGCTTTTCTTATAAGCTCTATGGCTGATTATTTCTTGCTCCTTTTCTCTCCTTTGGAGCTTATTCACCTTCTGCTTTTTCAGAGGATTGTTCTGACAATCCTCCTGTGAAATTATGTTTGTAGATTGGAATATTCCTGTCGTACATGAGGTGTACTCTTCTGTACATGACTCATCTACTAACACCTCACTAAAGAGGGAATTTTCCCCTGTCTGGTGATCCATTGTGTATCAGGAAAAAATATCTGCCTCCCTAGTACTTCTCAAACTGTTGAATGGATAAGTGTTCTTGATACAAACAGAAAACTGTCTTAGTACTGGTACTTCTCACTCGCTAATGGTTAAGATGAGACACAGAGGTGATGAACTTCTTTCTCCTGACCATGTGTTTAAGATGACTTATCCCCACAGTGCATCTTTGAAGAATTATCTAAAACAGTACTTCAGAACTTGGATGTTAAATAAATAAGCCTTTACAATAAAGTATTCATACGTCACAAACACTCCTATTTTATTCAAATTGTGAAATGTTCTCAATAGTAGAGATACTAATGATGCAAGCTAGTTAATATACAGGTGTTACAAATCTTCTTTTTCCGGAAGTATTTGTCTACAAGACTCCATTATTCTGCCTTCAGTTGTTGGGTTAACATTTTACTCTAATAACACATTTGTTTCAAATTTCATACCTGCCTTGTGATGTAAACCACTGGCGTTGTTTTAAATCCTGGCTCTCCACATTATCTTCTCTTTTTCATTATCCTTGTTTTCTATCCAAACTGTCTTTTCTGTTGCTACAGGATTTTTTTATTATTATTATTATTTTATTTGGTTTTCATCTATCTGCTATTGGTTTTCTGTGCACTGTTCCCTATTATCTTTCTTTGTGTTTCCGTGTCTTAGGAACTGATGTTCTCAGTGAAAGGTTTCCAGAACAAAGGACTGTCTTTTACTGGTGACAAAGGTTTTAGTCTAGAAGAGCAGGCAAGCGAGTCACATGTTTTCTGTGCTTACTTCTTCAGCAATTTTCCCCATTTCTGCTGGAGTGGGACCTGATAAATGCTAAAATAATTTGATTTGAGGGGACTGGCTATAAAGAATTTATTATATTTTTTCTTTTAAATCAGGTGAAATGCCTAGTGATAGTAATAAGATTTTATCATTATGCCCTGATATAATTTTCATAGAAATAAGGCTTATGTAGTGATATTCTTCAAAACGGCCACTGAGCCAAGGCGTACTTAAATCAACAGTAAGACAGTGTCTGGCTTAGACTTTGAATCACGACTGGATAGAGTGAAATTAATTTTCAGAAGTCAGGAAATCCTTTCATTCTCATTTTGTTCTTTGTTTCATGATGACATATGTTTCTGACATACACATTACTGATTTTAGAGGTCTCTCCCACTTTTCACTTTCAATGACCTGGTTCTGGTTTGCAGATTCTATGCCACATCTGCATTCCTTATAACTCTGGTTTCAGCTGTGCTGACCCTCCCATCCAGGTCATATGTGCTTCACCTAGCAGCAGTTGATATTCATATCAACTCTGAATGTTCTGATCTATGTCAACATTTTTCTTCTTCTTTCAGTCTTTTCACAGGGAGGATCTTTCACTATCTAATAGAGGTAACCAAGGTACCAATTTATTTCCTTTAGGGAACTGAAACCAGTCTTCCTGAGCTGTCAGATTGCCAATTTTCTGTGTGAATGACTTTTTAAAGTCACTGAGATGCAGAGAGTAGATTCTGACCAATTTTTAAATTTATATGGTAGGGTTAAAAGCTCAATAGATTCAGATTCTGCAGGTACCATCTTAGATGATGTGTCCAAAAGAGGTAGTTATAGTGTAATGAAGATTAGTTTTACCAAAAAAAGTAAAAACAGAATAGAAAGCCTAAAGTCATTGCTTACAATTCTGACAACACCCTCCCCCAATTATTAAGTAACAACTCCACAACATTTTTCCATGCTGAACACAAAAGTGTGTTTTTTCTTGCCCAAGAAAAGTTTGTGAGAAATAGCAAAACTTAAAAAAAAAAATCTGTACCTGTTTCTGTTGTCTCTTACTGCCCTTACTGTCAATGTTCAGAAGAAGCAATATGCACTGCAATTTTGTTTCACTTAATATATAATATTATTGCATATAATTTATGCAAAACTTATGCAACTCCCAGTATCCACACTTGAAGCTAAGGTTAGTATTTATAACACTTAGCATACGCCTGCAGACTTACTCAGCCCTCATATTTGTCAGTGATAGTACATTTCATATCAATGGTGTGACTTCAGTTTGGGGCCTACGTTGTTATTGGTTATCACAGACTAATGCAGCCTCTGCTAGAACCATGTACATAGTGTTTGATCTTACATTAAAAAAAATAATAAGCAAAGGGCTGTGCTTGCTAAAAAATAGTAAGCTGTGATGAAGTGTCTGGGATTTATTTATTTTGCAGTGACACCAATAATTTCCAAAATACGCCATTTTGCTTTTTTGTAGTAGTGTCTTATACAATCTTTTAGACACGTTAGTCTGACAAGCTACAACAAAAGTATCACATTTTATAATACATTGTCAAGGCAGGCTTTTGGTTTCCAAGCAATTAATTTCCAAAGTTTTCATTTATGAGTATAATTTTTTTTTCTTTGTGTGGAATACTTTGCCATTTGTATTCCTTGAATCCAGCACAGATGATCCTTATTCTTCCACATTAGCACCTGTGTTAGTTTCAACTAAAATATTGGAAGTGCTCTGGATAGCAAAAAAAATCTCACTGTTTTTTAAGGATGATAATGCCATTTCAGAAGGTAACACTTACAAGTAGCCAGTTTGAAGGAAGGAAGTCTGCATTACCATAACTCTTTTCAAGGGAAAGATTTTCCCTTTAAGCTATTGTCTGAATATCTCATTTACCAACATTCATCACCCTCTATTTCCTTTGTTCCGGAACTAAGGCATTGGAAATGAAAGTCTTTTGTCAGATTTGTAGAGCTCTCCACCTAACTGCCAGTTTATCAATGTAAGGACCAGACAGACTATTATGAGTGGCTAGTCTGACCTCTTGTATATCAATGTAGCAACTCAACTGTTCTTGAACCATGCCACTAATTGTTTACAGTACAGACTGACATCCAGTCTGTATTCAAAGATTATGTGATGGAAAATCCAGCATGTCTGAGGAATTAGCTCCTAAAATGGATTATTGTTACTAAAAGAACTCTGTAATTTATTTTTACATTCTATAAGATTCAATGTGATGCCTATCTTTGCTTCCAGGTACTGTACCCTGGCATTTGCTAGACTGGTGGATCCAGGTGACTACAAATATTTTTTCTTCTTATGCTAGATTTAAACAATTCCATTGTTTGTGCAGTCAAAAAAGAAATCTGAAAAGAAAAAGAAACTTAAAAAAAAAAAAGAAACAAACTTTTTAACCTGAGTCATAACAGCATGACTTTGGTCTTGATATTCTCCTGTGGTGTGTTCCTCTTGCTGCACAAGAACAGCACTGGACATGATTTGGTAGGTTGTTATATTTTACGTTCAACTTCCTTAAACTGATTGACAGTCCTTTCAGAGGCGCTGAAATAGTTAACACAGAAAAATGTGTTTTCACAAGTGCTTCAGGAGCTGATGAACCCGGATCATTCTTATAGTTGGTAGGTCTTGGGATGTGAGATCTCTTTTAGAAACTGTGGTAGGGGAGGAGGAAGCATACTCTGTCATTGCCAGACATGATGTATATTTTTACATTGTCATTAAAAAATATATAATCTGACAGTTATGGGCACTGAAACATGATATGAGGTTTTTTTTCTATTCTTTTGTAGGAAAAACTGTCTACCTGGGTGATGCATAATTATATTTGAATGCCTATTATAGATATGTAGTGCTGAAAAGGATATGAAGTCGCTTGCTTCCCCCTTCCCCAAAGATGGAATCAAACACTCCTAAACTATTCCTGACAGATATTTGTTCAACCTGTTTTTAAAAATTATTAGTGATGGGAATTCTCCCACCTCTGAAGACAATTCCAGCGTTTTACTCTCTTGACTGCTAAAAATTATTTTAAGGGAAAATTTGGTATAATAGTCGAACTCTGCAACTATTGAATAGAGTGAAATATTTTCTGTGGGTTAAGAAAGAATTTGGTTAATAAAGTCTGTTGGGAGACTTGGAAGAATATTCCTTCTGACTCTTTACTATGTGCTGTTGTAAAAAATACAATATCTTTTGGAAATGTGCCTTTTAACTTCCTAGCATGGTTGTCAAAGTCAGTAAAACCTTGGTAGTGTTTTCATAATTATCTGTGTTTGCACCTAGATATTCTTCCCCTCCTCATCCCTCAAAATGCAGTACCAGAAAAAAATGGCAATGGTTGTCATTATTTTCTGTCATTGTCAACACGAGGGTGCACAGTTTCATTGTTCTTGGTGAGGTGGCTGTATCTTTAATGAGACAGTCTGTCATATCAGTTCAGTGAATGCTTATGAGATTTCCTTCCCTGAGCCAGGAAACCTTTCATGGCAGCATAGTGTGCTGATTCACATGAATATCTGATATGTTTGGAGTGTGTTTCTTGTGTACACGTTATAAAAACCCACCAACAAGCCAAATAAAAAAACCCATTTTTAACTGTTATGGTTGGACATAGCTGAGCAATCTGCTACAAGTTTATCGAGGTCAGGGGTCTCATTAATTTTGATTGTGTGATCCATTTTAAGATACAGAACACAAGTCCTGCCTTGGTTGTGCAGTGGTTGTAGGCAACCCCCCTTATGGAGCCCTTTGCAGCCACACATGGAGCTATGTAAGTACAGAATGTGATTTCTCCCTCCGTTGGTTTTAGTGGTTGTGGCAATATTTTGATCGCCCAGCTCCAGCTACCACAAAGTGTCAAATGGCTGAGTGTCTCCATTGGCACTGATGAATTTGGAGCTGTCACCACATACACTAAAGCTCTTTGATCTCTCTCAATTGGTAGAATTGGGGGCCTCTCTGAGACCCGTGCTTGGCAAATCTTACCGAAATAATATGGGAAATAAAACAGTAGAACAGCATCATTCCATCATTCTATTCCTGATATTGTCTTGATAAAACTGTGTGAATAAGTTACAATGTGTATTTTCACCCCCATGACAGGTCTTCACAATATTCTCATTGTCTTTCCTTGCTGTATATAGAGTTTCTAACAGTATGCATTATTTCCAGTTTTGCTGGTAGCCTCCTGTACAAGAGACAGAAAAAGCAAGGTCCTACATACCCAAAAATTGTGTCAAGTTTATAGATGGAGCTGGTAAAAATGCCAGCAAAGGGTAAACATATGGTGTAAATATGGATTATTTCTATTAAAATTATTTGGAAACATGCATAACATTTACCAAATAATTTCAGTCATGTAATTTATTCAGACATAACTAAAAATGCCACTGGTATAATTTTCCTCTTTTTGACCTTTGTGTTTGTTTGACTCTGTGAATTTTCCAGATAGAGCCAGATGTTCTTTAAGACTCTGAAATAATCTTTGCTGCAATGTCATTCACCTTTATAGCATTTGAATGAGCGTAAAATTGGTCAGGTCAGAAATAGTTCTGTGTACTTTTACAAGCTGCTATGTCCTCTTCTCATAAGACTTACTTCTTTTAGAAATTGCATTTTCTGCATTTTTTTTAGAAATAGCACTATACTTAACATAGAAATATATAGCCCTTTGTCCTTGATACTTATATTCCTGACAATTGGACCTTCCCTATTCATTCTTTCAGAAATCTATCAGGTGTGCATTTTCCTCCTTACCTTATTATCAGACATGAAGCACCTTCTATGCCTGTTTTTCCCCAGAGCTTTCTATTTGGATGGATGAGCTGCCTGTTTTAGGTCTTTTTTTGGCCTCTTTTTATCTCTTTATTGTAAGGTGCTTGTTTATATTTTCTGTCTTCCGGGGTGTGAAATTATGGGGAGCAGATGTTCCACTTCTCTTGAATATGTCTTTGTGGTCAGTAGAGGAGTACTAGTTCCACAGCTTAATTCTTTCTGACATTTAGCAGATTTAAGAGGTTTTTTTAAGGTTCAGTTTTCCCTGAGACATTTAATGATATACTAGCACAGTCGTTATTGTCATCGGATAGGCATGCAGGGCCCAACTAGTTGCTTCCTGAAGACAAATGAAAACTGGATAAATTAAAAAATACATTGCTTGGCCTCTCACTAACAAACAAGTTCAAGTGAACATGGGATGCTCCAAGTATGTGTAAGAAAATACATCTTGCTGACTTATAGAATTAAATGTTTTGTGTATATGAGAGCAAGCTCTCACTGTTATAAGTCACATTAGAAATATAAGTCATACTGGTATGGTATGTGTGTCTAGAACCAACAGAAAGACGTCTTAGAAAATAGCTTACAAATGTCTGCTATGCCTTTAATCTCTTTTGATACTTCTTGGAGAACAATGGTGACATTTGGTATTGCTGATGATTAATTTTATTGTATGGATTTATGGATTTCAGTTTTAGTGTGTAATTGTGCTTCTATTTAATGGGATGTATACCTATAAACCAAGGAAGCTCTGCTGCTTAATCTGCTCACTATTCCTAAAGCACCACAAAATTGTCATTTTAAGTACTTTTGTTTTTCCTAAGTGTTCTCTGGCAGACACCGCACAACAATTTTACTGATGCACTGGAAATAGTCTATTCTTCAGGTGCATGATATCTGATTTGTTACCATGTGTTCTCACTTTGCAGTGTGATAAAAGTTCAATAATTGAAGAACTGACACCTCCATATTCTTATTTGGGAAGTGCTCTTTCCTTCAAAATAATTAATGACACTTACTTTTAGAAAAGTCATACACATAGTAAGAGGGACAGAAAAGTGCTTCATGTCTCAGAGAATGTAAAGATTTGGGCCTTTTTTTTTAGTTTCTTCTCATTTGCTGTGCCTGAAATGCTTTGAATTAGGTGTCCTGGCTCAATGAATTGGCATTTTTTCCTACAGCTTCCAAGCAGCTTTATTCTAAACCTCCTGTGCTGACAGATTGCTGCATCAGTTTGTTATGACTTGCCTCCCCATTAACTATGCGCAAACCAGTGGCACTAAACCATAGCTCTGAACAATCAACAGTGAGAGTTCAGTGCCACCTCAGTGAGGGCTTGAATGAAAAGCCACCAAAGTCTGCCAGTTGCCTTTACTGGAGGCAAGAAACATGCAGAGTGAGGTCCAGATGCACAAAGATGATGGAAGGGGAGTCATCTGTAGCAATAAATTTCCAGGGGAGCTATTTGCATGAATTTTTCTTTGCAGACCTGACTGGCATGTTCTCTAGTTTTGCTTCATGTGATCACAGCTGCCAGGAATTGTCTTGTCATGAGTGTGTGACATTCCTTCTGCGGATAGAGATGAGCACAGTGAAAGCTACAGCACTACACAAATAATTAAAGCTTATTGGCATTCAACAAGAAAATGCATTGAGAGAATGCTAAGAATAAATAGTTTTAAATCCACCCTCCCAGGAAAAAAAAAAAAAAACAAAAAACAAAAACAAACCAGAAAATGACAAAAGTAAATTAAATTAAAAAATATAATCTTCTGTGCCAGTTTTTTATTATTCCATAAGCACAACCCATTTCTTGAGTAATCCAGGGAATGTGAGGGAGTTGTGTCTTGATTTGTAAACAGAGCAGTGCGGCTTGCCAATTTCTTACCTGTGGCTAGTTATGCCCTTCGAGCTGTCTGATACAATTTAGTAGATTAAACTATCTACTTTCTATTAATTTGTTAAGAAGATGAGGAAGCAAATACACATATAAGCAAGTAATTATTAAACACTGTCCTGCAATTTTACCCAGCTAATTAAAGACAGAAAAACACAGTATTTAAGTCAAGGTCACAATAAAATTAAATCAATAATCCCTAATGCTCAAATCTTAATATAATAGAGTCATTCCAAATGGTAAGATTGGTAGTGGTTTTCTCTTGGGAAAATTTAGGCAGAGGAGTGATCCCTTTCTGTCTAAGAATATCAGTGTAGTCAGTGCTGCACTTCTGCAGTTCCTTAGGTAGGATGTCCCTAGAATGCATTTATTCAAGCACCTGAGCATTTGCTCTCCTCTTCTATGGCAAGCAGTGCTGTCTTCTTGTTTCTCTTCAGGCAGTTACAGAAGTGCTTGTAATGATTCCATATTTCCATTTCCACTTTAACTTACGTTCCCCTCAGTCATTATTGTGCTTGATTTTATACTTCTCTCCCTTCCTACGATTACACAAAGTTGTTCAATAGAGGTATTATACATAATAGCAATATTAACACAATAATACAACATTTTATGCCTGAAGTACCAATTGACTGCTTCCATTATTGGTTGGTTTTTACTTTTGATAAGCTATTATAATCATAGCTTCCAAAAATACACACACAATCTCACATAGTATATCCATAAAACCACTAAAAACATTGATGCCCATTCACTTTAAAAATAAGGTAAAACAGAATGATAAAATTCTTTGTGCTTTCTTTTGTGGTCTCTCACTCACAAAACTTACTGCTGTCTAGCGTGAGGACCAAGAAGCACGGTTGTTGGTCAAAACATGTAGATTAACCTTCATCAGAGCAGCTGTCCTGATAACTGAAGTTTACACTTCCTCTGTCTCTGCACAGGCTGTGCAAAGAAGGAGAGATGCACCAACATGGGACGTGGTCAGTGGCATAAGAAAGTGAGAACCATTTTTTTATGTCATGGCCCTTGATTTTATAGAGAATGTTTTCCATTCACTCTGCCTTAGAGATCACTTCTTCGTCTTCAGTGGCAATTAGATGAACATAAGAATTCAGAATAGATGCTAAGCAACCTCTTTTCATTACAAGAAATGTTTAGGTCTTTAGTGATAATAGAAAGTTCTCCCCCTGAATTACGTTGATTTCACCAGGACATCCTTGGTGGTCATGGAGAGATAACCTATGGGTGTGAAGGTGACTAGGTGATCTTTGCTGAAAAAACAGAACTCTATAAGAGGTAAAGGATCTAGCATCCTGAATCAACAAAAATATAATTCTGAAAAAGTATTGAATAGTCTAAACAGGATGCATTCATACAATAGCATAAATGCCTCATGGCTCTCTAATGTCTTCAGGATTTATTAAAAAATCTTCTGCTTCCTGTGAGTGACAGCGAACTAGGGAACTAATTTGCAGTATAATTTTCTCTGTGGCTTTGATCCCGAAACCTGTGATATATTTTATTAGAATAATTTCTATTCATAATTAAATGATTAGTGTCCTCCAATGTCTGCTTCAAATTTGGGTCTATTTTCTTCACGTACCTTATATAATTTGAAACATATCAGTTAATTGGAGTTGTCATTTAGCTGCCAGCTTTACTGGAATCAATTTTTAAATCAATGTAGGACACATTGTAATTGAGAATGAGGTTCCAGGTATCTAGTGGTCACTTCATGGTGCTCCCAATAAATACAACAATTTAGAGAATATAAAATTAGTCTCTCATCTGCTAAATGCATCCTGCTGTGAAATTGCAGCCAGTTAGAAAAGAAAAGATGCCCTCAGCATAGAAAAATGGTTTGAGAGAATATGAAAGTTTTAATGGAAAATGTAATAGATGCCAGAAATAATTACACAGGTGACTTCCACAGAGTATGACTGCCATTCCTTGTATTTCTTGAGAAAACTCAGAGCCTGTTACTAATTAAGCTGAAAAAGTAGGAATCTGCTGCTGTTCTTTAGCCATCAAATAGCCTGCATTTCTTTCACATAGATTATGTTCTTTCAAAGGGTATTTGTTCCTGAAATATTTTTCTCTGGAAAAGAATGATCATTAAATATGCGACTTTTGGGGTTGTGCTGCGCTCTATCTTAATCTCTTGAGGTACCACTTTGAAACACCTGAGCTGATAAAAAATTAACATGCAGAGGTGTTTTTTAAGATGTATATGGAGCAGATAATTAGTGCAGGACAAATGGCACTGCTTTGAATATTGACTGTGAAAAGCACATACATTGCAAACCATCCACGTGTAAGAAACAAATAAGGAAGATAAAGAGCTCACAGAGAGATCAGAGTGTTGCTGCCTACAGGTGATTCATGAGGCGAGTTCCCTTCTGTCAGAGTGCCTGTGAAATAACAGTGTGCTGCTGTGCTGCTGGATGGGTTTGCTGCTTTCAAGATGGGGTCAGGTTCTAACCATGAATTGTATGTCATGGTAGCTTCTGTTTAGTTTACTAAACAGTTTCAGACATTGTTTCTCTCTTATTTTACTCTTTTGCTCCAAGTGGTCATTATTGGATAGAGGCTCAGTGCAGTGGTGAGTGATACAAAAGGTCCTCCAGGATGCTATTTCACAGGAGTTTAATTTCTTGGCATCAGTCTGAATAGCCTGAAGGCTGTGATTACTGACACCAAGAGCTGAAATGGTGGGTGACTATCACAGTGCTATAGAGATTCCTCCATCCAGCCCTCTTCTTATTAGCTGTGCCTTGCTTCTGCCTATCACATTCATGGAGGGGGTTAAACAGACTCTGCTAAAGTCACTAGGGAGGAATATGGAGACACATCTAAAGATAATGCAGGTATCCAAAGCAGAATACACGATTAGTAGTGCCATGACAATGCTTCTGTTACTTGCCCAGGCTTCCAGGCTTGTTTAGAGCTGGTTTGAGTGTGAGATATAAATGTAAGCTCTGAACTTCCACTGAGGAATAGTTTACATTGGAAAGATATTCCAGGTACCAGGTAACTTAATTTCAGGGAAAATTTCAGCTCTGTGGGAGACTGTAACATATGATATCTTTAACAGTGAATGGAAAGAATTAAAGATTTGCCTTACAAAATGCTAAAACAAAGGTCTGCTTGTTTTGAAGCACATTTCACTATCATAGTGAATAACATTGGAGCTAGGAGTCAAAAAACATGCAAGTTTTTTTTTTTGTCCTGAGGGGATTGAAAACATAGGGGTAGGTAACAGTCTTGCAAAGCCAGATACAACATTTAATTGACTAAGCTGTGATGTGGAAATAAACTGAGAATGAAATAAACACAGTAATTGGAAGAAAAGACAGTAAATGTAATCTTAGAAATATAAGACAAGGAAGGAAAATAAGACAATGGTAAAAGGTAAATGACAAAGAAGTATCAATGAAACACTTCAGAGTAATATTGCAGTAATTAATTTTCTAAGGGATTTGGTTAATATTCTAAATAGAAATCTGTCAAAAGTAATCTTAATTTTTCCTGAGTTAGAAAGTTTGTTTGCCTGAATATCATCCCACTGCGAACACTGTTAAAACACATTTCTGCAATAATTCTGGAAGAGGAATCATGTCCTAGCCATAATAGAGCAGTATGATAAAAATCATGATGAATGGCAGACTTGAGTTAACTGTGCCCCTCTGTTAATGAATAACACCCTTTTTTATTAAATAATTGAGCCAAAACATTGAAGAAGGGGCAATCAGGCATGTTGGAAGCCTTGAGGAAGAACAGCATTTTGTGAGTTCCCTACCAATTAAATTAGTTTATTCTGTTATACATCACCATTGATTTGCTTTTTTTTTTGGGCTGAAATCTGGAATCAGTATTCCCTACAAGCCCCATCTAATGCTTTTTACTATTTGAAATATGAAATGTGAATTGAAGGATTCCTTTTTTTAGTTTTTCTCCTCTGCTGCTGTGTACATTAGCTTTCCAGCTCTCTTCATTATATAATTAAACACCTACAACAGCAAAAGCTTGGGGCACACCTCGCTGTCTCCTTTGAATTATTTAGAACCTGCTAAACTGGGGTGGGCTCCCATGAGTGCCCATTAGGATTCCCAAGGTCCTCTACCGGCCTCAAGGCAGGGGTTTGATATCCAGCTCCAAACAGTGGGAGCATACCAAAGTTGAAATTGGAAATGGAAGGTCTTATTTCCTGTAAGTCCTCCCACAGAGGACTTATCCCAGGTCAGAGCCAGAAGCCCGACCCTTCAAATCCTTACCTGTTTGAGTAAGCCTGCTTACATGAGTGATGGCTGGAGTGCTTTGTGGGGTTGGGCTGTTTAATTTAGAACCCAGTTATCAGATCATGGCTTATGTTCTTCAGCAGTGATGATGATCATTAATCACGATGCAAGGTTTCCAGTTCAGTGGGAAGACCCTGTCATAGGCAGATTACTCTATGTGAGTGCACATCCTCCACACAAGCTTCAGAGCAGCTCACAGCTATGGAATTGTGCCAGTGACTCCACACGGTAAAGATCAATAAAATACAGTTACAGTCACCTCAAGGAGATATATAGTAGACTGGTAAACAGAAAATGGGTTATATCTAATGTCCATGTAAAGTTAAAAGTACCTTACACCAACAAATGCTTCCAAATTCAATGACTTGGCAGCTTGCTTATTATTATCTATGTAATTTCTACTCCTGTGGGTGTACACAGTTATTCTTAGAGTTATTTCAATGATTTGTGTTTCAGCAGTGGTAAGCAACTTAAAAGAGAGACATCTTGATGAATATTGATCAGATAAGTATTTTAAAAGGCACAGATTAGCAGAGAAGGCAAGGACTACATGTAATTCATCTATTCTGACAAACCAGGAAACATGTAAAAATATCTCTGATGTCCAGGAAAAAAATGTCTCACACTAAGGTATTGATTTTTTTGATAATTCTTTCAAGATGGTTTTCAGCTTTGCTGTAGAGATAAGGATGCTGTGATATTGCTCCAAATCACTGAGAAACCTTCTTTTTAATTTAGGGATAATAAGTTACTTAAGATTGTTCATGAAATTATTGGAATTTGTCGGCCCAGTTGACTTTAATAAAAAAAGCAGTAATTTTTTTTTCTGGAAAAAGTGCTGGTTTGCTAAAAATTTCCTAAACCATCATGGCTGCTGAGGCATTTTGCTTGTTTTGCAGTCATTGTGTAATGGTTATATTTGTCAGGCACCAAAACAAGTCAAATTGCAGCATTATTGATTTCAAGATTCAGGAGGGGCTTAGGCATGCGGTGTAGGGACACAGAGACAAAGACATTCCCATTCAGGGGAGCAAGAGGATTTCTGTGGGGACTGCTTCTGTCCAGCACAATAACTGCCATTTGCTGCTCACCTTGTGTAGACAATCTTACTCCCGAGTGCTTAAAGAGTAGACATGTAAGGATTTTGGAATTGAGGAATTTCAAACAGATTTTGAATATACAGGGGTGGTAATGTGCTCCATAGCTATACTTGCTTGCTTTACCAATGAAGAATAAGGAAAAAACTTAGTATGTAATCTTAGAGAAACATGGAATAATTTGAATGTATAGCCTAAAATTCATAAGAAGAAAATGAGGTTAGCATCCCTGCCCGCCTTACCAAGGCAGTGCAGCCCAAGTCCAGCTGGGGCATCATTTTTCAAATGGTGGGCAAGTTGCTCTGAGCAATTCCAGGAAAAATACCAGGAAACTTTGGTGACACCATTGTACCACACTTGAAAGATGACTGCTGACGCTGTTCAGTATTGTTCAAGAAATCACAGATTGGTCTAAAGAACAAAGTTTAAGTCACTTGCAAAATAGCAATAGCATTTTGTTATATATGGCTTAAAAATTAACTTAATTGATACTTAAAGAAGCTTCAAAAAGTGTAGAGATAGAAGCCATAAAATAGCAAAGGAAAACTGCTAAATATTATTGAAGAAAGAGAGGAACAAAGCAAATGGATTTTTTATGGTTTATTGCAATTTGTCTTGCAAGATTGGAATTCTTCATGGGTTTCACTAGGGCTGCAGTCAACATTCTGTCTAGCTTGTGTTGTATGCAGGCTATACAAAACTTTATATAATAGATTATTAATTTTTCTTAGCCATAGTCTAATCATTTCTTCCTCCTGCATATCTCTTGAAATGTTCCTTTAGTAAATGACTTTTTTATTAAAAGATAAGCAAGAACAAGGAATGTGATGGATATTTCTCTTGTATTCTGGAGAGAAGAGTATTAATTTCACTAGTGGCAACATAACAATTTGCTCCTATAAAAACACTTTTCATCTGTGCATCCCATGCTCTTCAAAGTGGGATTATTAGTCTAATCCCTTGGTTAAGGCAGGTGAAGACGAATCACTGTGTAGTTATGGCTTTTTCCAAGGTTGTGTAGCAAGTAAGTGAGAGAACTGGGAATAAAGGTTCTGAAATGAGCTCTGTTAATTGGGTTAATAAGAACAAGTAGCAGCAACAGCAGCAAGATGCCTTGAAAGTCAAGGATGAAAGGTGAAATCTGTAATTGAAGCTCTCTGTTAACAGGTTGGGTCAGGTTATGACTTTGTCACAAGGAAAGTGTGTTGGGGATAAGATGAAGTACAGTGACAGTTCAGTGGTGAAATCAAACCCTTCAGAACAATAGCCTTGTTACTTGCTAAGTAATCCAGCAACCTTTTAGCTACCAGTCTTTCCAAATTATACAGTTTTCTTCTAATGATCACCTGTTTGGCTTAGGTTTATCTGCCCCAGACAAGGTGCCTGGAGGTTACAATATGTGCTAGTCAGAGCAGTGGCCACAGGTTGCACCTAGGAGAGCTGAGAAACATTGGTCATCACAAGTGAGGGGACCTGCAGATGGCACGCTAATTGTCCTCTCCCATGAGATACTTCATTCTCTCCACTGACTGTACAGTGAGAGTGACAGATTTTGCCATAGGTATCTTGCCTTTTGACAGCCAAAAGTCAGGAGAGATGACTGTTTCAGGCAAATAGTGTTTCTAAGGCAGTTTTCAAATTCAAAGCTTTTTAGTACTTATGTTTTATTGTCAAGCTGTTTCAGTTTATGGACTGCAATATATTATTGGAAATTCTGGTCTCTTCAAAATATTGCTGGATGAGGACTGGAATATATGTTGGAAAGTAAAGAAAGCTAATGTAAATCAAGACAGGTAAAGATAATGTGGCAGACTACAATAAATGTGTGTTCTATGAGTAATATGCAGATTTTTTAATTTATTAAAAGGATGATTAATTCCATTTAGTACTGAAACAGTTCATTAAACGTTTCTTGACTTTGCAGCATTCGTATTTTGGAGTTAGAGGCCTTGAGAGCTCCAGAAGAAAGTCTGCTTCAGATGTTTTCCAAAGCAACTGCACATGAAAGGAGAGCTCTGGTGGCTGCCATCTTTATAAACTTGTGTATGCCTCTTTTGTGAATAACACCCAATTTGGAGTCAGTTTATTGCCTTTCAGGACACTTTCAAAATTCAGGCATGCAGGGAGGTGATGGAGGTGACAGGAATGCTTTAAGGATTTAGGTTTAAGGCAAGATGAGACAACTAAGTATGGACTCTGCATAATACAGGCCATGGGATTTCATGTAGTTAATTGTGTGCTGAGCCCTAGTCATAACTGCTTAGAGAGTGTCTTCCAGCAACAGGCTTTCACTTGGCAACACCAAGAAATGAAAAATGTACTAATATCCTCAGTAGCTTGTTCTCCAAGTTATTGAACTTTTATTACTAATAAGGTACTTGGTAAACAGTAATACAGGATGCCAGCTCTAAACCAGATCTTAAACAGCTGAGTTTTTTCTTAAAGAGACTTAAAAATCATGCTTTTAAATAGCACTACTAATTATTTTGTCTACAAGTAACTTCAAAAAGTCCTGAATAAAGAGCAATTAGTGAAATTTTCCTTTTGTATCTAAGTGTGCTCATTTCTTTCTTTGCCAGACTTTAGTTTGTTTTAGATTTTTTATTTCTTTTCTACAGAGAATTCTCTGCGTTCATGTGGATGTTTTGAAACCAGAAAGGGGAAAACATTTTTTTAAATTAGGAAAATGTTATTACAGAGCTACAAAAAATTGGCAGAGGGATTCAGAAAAGATATTCCATCTGCCACTAGCTTTAATTAAATCAAGAGCCCAGAACAGAAACAATCAAACATGCACAAAACCAGAATTCAGTCACAGTATCCTATTAACTGTCTTGCATATCCAGAGAAGTTATTTTTATCAGAAAATTAAAATGACCCCAAAATATTTGTGTTCCCTATTCTCCAGTATGTGTTGTATTATTGTATGAAACAGCAGATTTTGAAGTAAACAAATAACCCTTTTCTGAACCACAGCATTCCTGTTTGTTTATGTATTGGAAGCCTGTGTATGTAGCCCTCGAGCCATTCAAGTTATTTTTAAAATCCTCTTAGCGTTTTACCATTTTTGAGATGTTTCTGTTTCCTGAGAACTTAATTTTTGAATAATTGTTTAACTGATGATGTGGTATCTATTGGCACTATGTTTGGTGGCATCAAATAGTTATTAACAAAGAAATTTCTGTGTCAGTGAGTCAAGAGTGAGGCAAGCAAGTTATTAAAAAGGTCTCTCTAGACTGACCAACAGTTTGGTATCTTAAGACTGTGCTAAGATGTCTACTGATGCCAGTATCAATTAGAGTGGACGATAAATTAATGGGCATTATATGTAGTGATGGGAGGAAAGCAAAATGGTATTATCTGGCATTGCCTGGATAGGAAGTGAAATCTGATGTGTGTCAGATGAGTTCTCACACTTGAAAGCCTTTAGGAAATTTATTAATTATGCACATCCCACAGTTATTTCAGGATCTACCATTTTTTTAGTGCCCTCTGTATGTAATTCATCACCATCCTTGTTAACATGCTTTCTTTTCTTACCTTTTTCTTTTTTGCCTCCATGTGCATACAGAAAACCACATTTTTTTATTCCCCATAAATAATAGTAATCCAGACATAAAAAAATCTGTTTGCTCTTCGTGTATGCGAAATACAGTGAAAACTGTATTCAGTTTTCAGAATGTAAACATTTTTTTGCTATTCAAAACTTGACAGCTACAAACAGATTCTGTGATAGCTCTGCAAAACCTTAGTAAAGTTTTAGTCACCTATTTAAGAAAACAGTCTCTATGTGTGTTCATGTTGTGTAGGTGCATATGCCATGAACCTGGAATTTTTCACCCTTGTGTCAGTCATAGAGTATGCTAGGCTCTATGCAAGCAGTAGAGTACTAGGTTCCCCAGGAGATCACATCCTGTGTCTGTGATGATGGTGGGACCCCTCAATGTTTCAGTCGCCTCCTTATATACACACTGTAACCTATGGGGACAGAAGATAAAATTTGCTGTAAACGTATTTCTCTTCCCCTGTTTAGGTTCACCTATATTCAACACCTTACTTCATCAGGCTTAAAGAATATATGAAGCATTGCTGCCAGGCAGCAGTACTGCAGTGCGCAGCCTCCAGAAGCATGATTGTGTCACACGTCTCCCATTGGACGCTGTTGGTTTGAGTCTGGCACTGGTTTTAAACTGACATGGCTACAGCAGATAGCATGAACCAATGCTACCTGCTATGTCAGTGCATCCTGAGGTCAACCTCTTTGCCTTAGTTGTAAACAAGATGCGCCACTGCTTCTAGACTAGGTCTGATTTTACTTCCTTCCTTGGGAAATGCTCTTGTACTATGGTTGAGAAACGCACATGCAATTTCCCCATGGTTATCCTTTTCCTGAGGATATTACAGGAGGTAAAACTGTATGTGTTATTACTAGTCTTGGTGGCCTCCAGGTGGGCAATACTGCTGGTACCTTTACTTCCAGACTTGTCACCACAGCCTTGGGCAATTTGACACATCTCACTGGTCAGTGGCTGGATGACTGCTGTCCATTGAGGGTGTATGTTTCTGTCACATGTTTGTTCCTGTAATGGTGTGTACTAGTTCATATTAAGCAGTGCAGCAGGCTATTAGGAGAACTGTGCTGTTAGGTCTTCCTTTCCTTTTGCCTTGGCCCACGTACCAAAAAGGATGGAAGAATCCACTAGTTTATTTTGATTCACTTGAGTGTCATGTACTAGCTGAAGACTTTTTTCTTCTTACCTCTCATAACAATCACATTTTTGAATAGTTTTGGGGGTATTGGCCATGTATCAAGAAATCCCATTCCCAGTGGGACTTGGACCTATTATTTTCTGCGCTTTTGTAAAATCAGTTTTTGTGTCTATGGCAATCTACTGTCTATTACATCTCTCCATGAAGGTGTCAATACTTAAGTGAATTCTGCTGTCCTATGAATAGCTGTAGAGAGAAGTGAACAGTAGAAGATTAATGCTAAGAGAAAACTAGAAATTTAATACACCTTTAAACTATACTTTTAAGAAAAAGGGTGTTTGAATAATTTTCTGCAGTGTTTTTACACTAATATGCCTAGTGCTGCTGGAAAAAATAGAGTATTTCTGAGTTGTACTATGAAAATAAAAGTATGAATTTTGGCTTTTTTGTATTTAACTTGTTCCCTCATGCTTTCAGTTTTTCAATTTATTCAGTAATATTTGAAGATGTGAAGAACAATATACTTGAAGAAAGTGTAGACCACTAGGACTATAGGTGTACCAGATTAATGAGAAAAAAGAAGAGATGCAACTTTTCATAAGCACAGTAAAATGAAAAGATGACCTTACAGCAATTTAGAATTTCATAAGGTACCAGTGAAGTTCCTAAGTTCTGTCAAGTTGATTACTGTTAGTGACTGAGAAAAGCCTCTGGAGGGTACTTTGGAAAAAGGAATTCAAGATTTTGCAGTCACAAAAGTAAAAGCCACTTCCCTGAAAGATGCTGAGTTTAAATTTAGAATTTGAACCTTTGAGATACGTACTAATGACCCTGCTGCCCATATATTGAGATAGAGTAATGAACAGAATTGTAAGTTAGATGCCAAGTGATTATGGATGAAATCATAGTGAACAGAAGGCTCAAGTCGATTATGGCCGGGGACTTACGTATGACTCTGAGACTCAGCTTAGGTCCTCATCTACTGTCATGGAGGCGCCTCTGCTGTTGTGGGGGCATTGTGGGTTGTATGAGCCAACTGGCTGCTTGATTTTATTTTCTCCGAGGAAAACTCATAAATTCTAGGCTAACATAAGCATGAATAATCATATAAATAATGATCTAATGACACCAAGGTGCAAGAAAAGACTGAGAAATGGCACTATATTTCCTTAAGATTTGTATTTAATGATAAAAATGAGAAAAACTACTCACAAATCTCGTTAGTTTCAAGCAGACATGAAAATTCAAACCCCATATCCTTTTTAAAAAGACTTTTAATATAGGTCTTGTTATTAATTGAGCTAGTGTTCAACAAAGGTGTTTTAATATAAAAAAAAACTCTATTCATGTTATCTGAATCACTGGCCCATGTGGAATTTAGATTAGTTAATTTCACAGATTTTAATAAAGAAAAATTGACTCCACATTTGTGAATCGTTCAGGAATATGTAGGTTATTCATAATAATGTAGAGATCTGCACTGGTGTATCTCAAGCATGATGAGAGCAATGAAGGATGTCATTCACCTAATAATGAAAAAGCTCTTCATCTTTGATTAGCTGAGAAGGTCCAAGGGTCCAAGATTGTTCTTCCACAAGGAAGAACAATTAGATCCAGAAAACTTTTGTACACCTGTTCAGGGATCACAGTATATGTTAAAGATAAAGCAAATCCCACTGGATCATACTGACTAAAGCTTTCACCTGATTTCAGTGTCTTGCTGGTCAATAGAGTGTCTGGTTTGTTATTTGATCTTTTGCAAATGGTTCAATTCTTCTGAGGAATTCTTTGGCAGATACAAGATCACGTATAAAGTCATGGTTACAGTTATTCCTCTGGAATAGGTCCTGCTTGCAATTATTTATATGTATTTATGGAAACCCATAAAGATTATGCACCTTATGAAAAAGGTGCAATTTGGCAACTCTGTACTGATTCAGTGTTAAAAGACTTCAGTGATAGACTTTAACTCTTACAAAAATATTAGGCCTCTAAACATAACCCAAAGAGTTCCGCAGGTCTCATCACAACATTAACATCCTTGTCCCTTGTTTTGCAGTCTGTCCTTCCTGACAACACTCTGTATCTTTTTATATTAATCAAAACTAATTATAATTCAGTCATATTAATTATCCCACTGAATCTTTCATACTGCAACTAAAACTTGGTTTTGGCCACACGTAAGGAATTTTAGGTCCCATTTATTTCCTGTGTTTCTTGCATTCATGTATAGGTTTGTACTGAATGGCTATGTAAGTTCATGTGTACCTTTTTCCTCCTGTCTCTTTTGACCCTTTTCTGAGTATCTCTGAATTTCCCGTCTTTAGGCTATGATTCTCGAAAATGTTCTTGTGTACCTGAATTTCATCATTTGTAGGATATGGTTACTGATGCTGACCTCAGTGTGAAAAGCTTTGTATTCTTCTGCTGAAAAATACCATGCAAGAGCTAAGTATTATTATTTATAAATTTTAATCCCAGCAGCATTGAGTGCTACCACCAAAATACTAAAAGACCTACAAATATATTGTCTGTTCCAATACATTTTTACGGGCTAAAACAAACAAAGAAAAGCAGCACTGTGAAGACAGGAAAACTAAAGTCACAGCATGGTAGGCTGGGACAGCAAATGCAGTTCTCTTTCTCACTTAAAACAAGAGGGCAAGTTGATATAAAATAGGTCTAGGGGAATCAGGTAGTGAAACAGCAGACACAGACAGCAATAAGAAGCTCTTTGGAGCAACAACACAACAGATGGTTCAATGGCCCCCTGTCCACTCCAGAGAATACACAATTACTTACAGGACAAAGTCCATCTGGTCCTATAATAATCTGAGAATTCATCATGACTAAAGCTGCAGTGGCTTTTTGCCAGCTGTTTAAATTAACTTGATCAGTCTAAAAAGAAATTAATTCCTCTCCACCCTTTAACCTTCTGTAGCAGGTTCACCTCTTGCCTTGTGATAAGAAAAAGAGAAGAAACCAGTGCCACCTGTTAGCTTTGGTGAGGATGGTCTGTACCTGTTGGAAACTGCTGCAAATGAAGTGAGCAGTCATAAAATTTTAGAGGCTGTCCTGTTAACTTTGAAATTCTGGCACCGTGACATTGTCCAGGGCCAGACAGATAAAGAAGATAGTATGCAAAGGCATATGAAAGAATAGCTCATCATGAAAGGACAGTGTTTCCAAGACACTAAGCCAAAGACTTGTAGTGCACTCAAATGAAGCAGGTGACCATGCTATAAACAGGAGCTTGCAGAGGGAGAAGGGAAAAGAGATACAGTCATGCTGGGATAGACTGCAGATTTGGGGAAGCGTGAAACAGTAGTGGTATTTTTGATATTCGAGGTCCATTGACTCAATACTTTCTACCTGCTGTAGTCACTCATGTCTGAACACGACGGACACAAAATGTATCTCAGAGTGGGAGCTAACGTGCTGCACAAATGTAATGGCTATGCAAGGCACATGTTTGTGTTGAGTTAGGCCTTGGGTGCTGAGACGGTGAGACTGAGATAGGGTGCAGAGCAAGAGCATAGAATCATAGAATGGTTTGCATTGGAAGGGACCTTAAAGATCCACTAATCCTAACCGCCCTGCCATGGGCAGGGACATCTTCCACTAGACCAGGTTCGTCCATCCAATCTGAACTTGACCACTTCTAGGGATATGGCATCCACAGCTTCTCTGGGCAACGCTTTCCAGTGTTTCACCACTCTGACAGTAAGGAATTTCTTCCTTATGTCTAGTATAAATTTACCCTCTTTCAGTTTAAAGCCATTACCTCTTGTTCTATCTCTACATGCCCTTGTGAAAAGTCCCTCTCCACCTTTCTTGTAGGCACCTTTCAGATACTGGGAGGCTGCTCTAAGGTCTCCCTGAAGCCCTCTTTTCTCCAGGCTGAACAACCCCAATTGTCTCAGCCTGTCCTCATAAGAGAGGTGCTTCAGCCCTCTGATCACCTTTGTGGCTCTCCTCTGGATTCACTCCAACAGGTCCATGTGGGTGGTGTCTCACCAGGGTGGAGCAGAGGGGCAGAATCACCTCCTTCAACTTCCTGACCACACTTCCTTTCATGCAGCCCAGGATGTGGTTTGCTTTCAAGGCCGTGAGTACACATTTTTAGCTCATGTCCTGTTTTTCATCCACCTACAGTCCCAACTCCTCTTTCAGTCCAGTCTGTATTTGTGCTTGAGAATGCTCTGACCAACGTGCAGAACCTTGCACTTGGCCTGGTTGAACTTCAAGAGATTCACATGGGCCCACCTTTCAAGCCCTGTCCAGGTCCCTCTGGATGGCATCCCTTCTCTCCAGCGTGTGCACAGTATCACAGAGTTTGGTTTCAGCAAACTTGCTGAGGGTGCACTTAATCCTGCTGTCCATGTCAACAGATAATAAACAGTTCAGGTCCCAGTACTGACCCCTGAGGAATCCCACTTGTAACTGGTCTCCACTTAGATATCGAGCCATTGATCGCAGCTCTTTGAGTGTGACCATCCGGGCAATTCCAATGTGGGACAGTGTAAAATGCTTTGTGCAGGTCCAGCAAAAGATGTTTGAATTCAAGCTGCAATCTCCTGGAAGTATCCTCAGAAAATATCCTAAACACATATTTCTTGAGTTCTTTCATGCTCATTGGATCACTTTGAAGGAGTCTCTGGGTCGAGTAATATATACTGTTAATCCCTTACTAAATTGTATCCTTTGTGCACATTATTGCTATTTGCAGCACTGACATAGTTTGATCTTTTGTAAGGGCCCAGCTGGTTTCGGTGTGCAGTTGGCTTACAGAAAGCCATTTAACCTTTTTAGCCATTTACTTTGATAGTTAAAGAGTCATGATTGCTACCTGCAGGTGACAAAGAGAAGAAGAGGAGCAGAATGGAGTGATATATGTGATTATAAAACTTGGCTGTCTGTATATGAAACCAACACTGTCCTAAGGGTAAAACAAGAACCTTCTACCTCAGTTAGGCACCCAGTCCTGGGAAAGTAATAGTTCCTCTAAGTAACTTTTGAATTCAACCTCTGTAGCATTTCCATATCCGCACTGCAGCTAAGTTTCCAGTAACCAGCCACCAAAGAAAAATGTATAAGCATTACAATGTTTTCAGAATCTGGAATAGCTTTCAGACTGTCAGTGGCTCAATTTCAGGATTTTTGACAGGCTATAATCTGTCCTTCTTGAAACAATTGACAATTTTGCAGGCAGGAGCAGTGCAAATAGCCTGAAAATGGACAGCTATTATTTTCAAAATGTTATTAAAAATAGGAAAGCTAAAAAATGCAGGCGTTCATATTTTGAGTGCTATTCTTCAGAGTAGTGAATATTATTTTTGTAATTCTACCTGGTGGTAGAATTCTAAGTAAAGACTGTAAATTCTGACTAGTGTGACATTTACTAAAAGAGGAACATATACCGTTTATCTTATGGGAATATAAAGTGAATTGGTTTGCTTGATGATACAAAAAAAGGAAGTCTAATTAAGCATCTGAACCTCACATTAACTTAGCCACAGTGTACCTGTAACATCTAGCTGCGTTAGTAATAATGAATAGCACTACTGCGTAGGAACTGGACACTGCTACCAGAAAGTCCTCTTCTCGGTGCTTTGGCATTTTATATAATTGTGTCCTGGAGAGTGACCTGAAAACTTCTCACTGATTCTAAGTTTTATTTTTTTTTCTTTTAAAATATTTAGCCTTAAAAAGTTTTAATTTTATTTTGCAGTTAAAATGAAAAAAAAGAGGTAAAGTTAAAATCTCCATAAGAAGTTCAGCTTGTTTATGAACTACTTTCCTTGTTATATAGACCTTAATACATTATGTACATAATATGTGCATATTAATATGTACATAATATAAATCCTGTTAAATTCTTTGTAGCTTTCAGTGCAGCAAAAAAAAAGTGTTCAAAGTTGGCCTTTAGGTTCGTGTGCAGACAAATGACGTGGGCTGAACAACTAGATCAGTCCAAGGACAGGTCTTGGATGTAGTATGCAGTACGTCTGGGTGACTGAGAAGACATACTGCTATACTGTGGGATCTTAAAGGAATATATAACTGTCTAGGACTATGTACACTATAGGAAAACCCTGCTATGTCTTTGTTGTAAATGGGCAGCACTTGCCAGAGCAGAACAGTGCTGTTCTGTCACAGAGATCTGGAAACTCCACAGAGGAGTGGAAAAATCTGGAATAGTTTTGAGATGTTGATTTAGCATTTCCTTCTAAAATATTGAGTAGAATTTTTTTTTTTTTATTTGTGTCTTTACCATTTTATATCTCAGAAAGTATTTTGGTGGGTAAAAAAAGAAAAGAGATTTTCTCATGTTTTAA
Source organism: Nycticryphes semicollaris (assembly GCA_013400055.1). Lineage (NCBI taxonomy): Eukaryota > Metazoa > Chordata > Aves > Charadriiformes > Rostratulidae > Nycticryphes > Nycticryphes semicollaris. The sequence continues at coordinate 156,167 of VXBJ01007794.1, read as the reverse complement.
TTTTCTAGCAGTAGTATTTTTTGTAGCAATGCAATATTTTAGAGTATGTCACACAACAGTGAGTGCACACATCTGAGCAAATCTGGGTGTTAAATCAGTGCAGCATTGAGTAGAATGGCATTTTGGCTGGCTTATCCGGTTCCAGTGTGCTTGTTGCAACTATGTGTGTCTACATGGGTATCAGTATGTGTGTTGCTGGTTTGCTTTGGTGCCGAGACATTGTGCATCCAAAACACCCTCCCCTGCCCCCACCAGCCTCAGCTTGCACAAAAGTCATTATGTGTCACTGAAGCACAGATATATCCTCAGTTTTCTTCTGCTTCAGATGTACAGTTCTTGGCATGTCTTAAGGGAGATGATAATCGCCTCTGCAGAGATTTTGTACGGGCATATACACCATCCTACGCCCCCCAGACAAACCAAGGTAGTCCGACCAACGTGATTTAAGGATATTGTAGACAGAGTTCAATTTTATCCCTTTAAGACCCAGGTGTACCTGAGAGACTCAATGACACTTAAGCTTTTTATGGGCTGTTACAATACAATTGAATTTTATCTGAATTGACTACTGTGCAAACATCCCCAAATCCAAACCTAATGACTGTTGAAGGTATTAACCTCCATCAGTACTGTACATGACACCTTAGCATCTTCTGTGTTTACAGTTTGAAGTTAGTGCTTCATTAAAATTTTGGTGTATGCTTGCCATTGCTGCAACACAGCAGGGACAGATTAGGATAATGTAAAATGTTTATAAATCACATTTAGGAATTAAAATATTGAGAACAAAATGACTACCTTCAGGTTGGAGAAAATAAGATTCCAAAGCAATTATAGGACGTTTAATATAGCTAGTCTTTTATAGCTTTATGACTTCAATTCAAAAGCAGGTGTTTCTGTATGTAGCTATGATGGGAAAGCAATTTCCATCCACTATTGAGCAACTGGAATAATAGTTCATCTTTTTTTTTTTTCTCCCTTAATTCTTTCCTCTGAGGTCGTATCACTTGTTTGGTTTATCCTTACTCCAAAACATGCAAAATTAGATATATTTATGTTTTAAAAAATTTTTGTGAATTTGAGGAAGGTCTTAAAATGCTTTTTTATTTGGTGCATATGTTATTTGGTGTCCTTAGTGTGTTATTCTTGGCAGACTTTTAAAAAGGTGACATAAGCATCTTTAGCAAGTCTGTATTTTCACTGGTTCAAGCTTACAGTCACCGGAGTCTTTTGTAGCACCTCCACGTGACTTAAAACTCCATAAATTTTTAAAGCTATAATTCTTATTTGAACATGGGGAGGAGACAAAACAAAAATGATAATATAGTGTCATTGGGATTTTATTTAAGTTCTATGGCATTGTTATTTGGCTTATTTCATGATGCATGAGATGAGATGCAAGAAATAATCTTCTGCTGGAAGTGTTTAGTCTTGGCTGCTGTTGGTTAATGGGTGAGAGAATCTCTGCATTGCATTATAATCACTGTTCCACCTTGACACTGAACTAAAGGCTTAATGTACTCAGATATAGCCATTTTCCCGGACCACGGTCAGCCTAGCTGGAAGGTAAAAAGAAACTGTTTCAATTACTTCCTTCTGTTTTTGAATAATAGAAAGTATTACCTGCATGAAACCTCTGGTTTGTTCATAGCCTTTGGCCATCACAACTATAAAGACCCTGCTGTCACAGTTATTGAAAGGTTTAAAGCACCTGCCTCCTGCAAATTTCAGAGTGCTCTGAATGGGTAAGATTGCTCAGACGGCTAGGATATCAAACGTCGAAGTGCTCAAGTAAAACTGGATTTTGTCAAGTCTCCATTTTCCTTAATTTTTATGGGAGCTTGCTGCCAATGGGGATTTGAAGAGGCTCAAGTGCCATTTCTGTGAAAACAAGCAAGCAAGCAAACAAACAAACAAACAGAACCCCAGACAGGCTTTTGGACACTCACAACATTTTGTCTTTAAGTATGAGTCAAAAAGTGGATCTGTGTGTGACAAACACACCAAGACATGCAGAAATACTGGAAAAGAACAGTGAATAGTGCTGAGTAGCACGCAACAACTGGAATGTTGTCTAGCTGCATGAACCAGGAATAAATCCTGCTGCAGAGATAGAGCAGGAGGAGTGTATGCTGTTTTTCTCTAGATGTTGTGTGCATAAAGGCAAAGCCAGTGTCATTTTATGAGAGGAGTGATTTATTTTGTAAAACCTAAATAATGGGCTCCCTATATATAGTGTTCCCAAGACACACAGCTTTTGAAGGTTTGTTCTCTTTCCTTGACTTTGACAGTTTCATAGCAACTGAGAAAGGTGCTTCTATTGTATGAAACATGCCAGGAATTAATTTCAAATACAGGTCATGTTTAGCATACAAACTTGAGTTAGAAATGTTCTTTTATCGTGTCACAGAGACGCTAAAAATAATGGGACTCCCTTGTTCACTCAGTTTTGAGAAGGGAAATGGGATTAGACTTGGCCATAACTGCTGTCATATACTGGAAATGCTTCTGGCTACATGTATTCTGAGCATATTTTCAGTTGTGGTGAGAATAATGTTACCAATTGCTAGGTCTGCATATTAAGAAAGACAGACGTTATCCAAGATAAACTTCAAGAATTTAATCAAGATGTTGGTGCTGATGCTAATGTATCTAGCATTAATAGTTATGAAATTAATACACTAAAGGAGGGGGTAATATAAACCCAGGACCTACTAATGAAGATAAATATTCCATAAAAGCCAATCAATCAGTCTGAAAACACCCTATGGCTGGTAACAGTCTGGTTTTTGTATTATTAATTATTTAGCTGAGAAGGAATCAAATAATCCAGGAGACAGACAATGGTTATTTTTGTTACTCTTTCCCTTCTCTCCATTAAGTTAACTCTGTTGTAGGGAAAAAGTACAGCTCTAATAGCATTTAAAAGCAACATAAATGTGTATCATAATTTTCAGTGGGCCTTAGAGAGGAACAAAATCAGTATTTCTGGCTTTCCTGTGGGTGATATAAATGAAACCAGGCACTGAGCACAAGTGTTACACGCAAAAATGATGTGCTCCAAGACACTGAGAAATGGATAAGCAGATTGTTTACGTATGGGCTGTGTCTGGGGAAGGCCTTAATCAAATCATCTCAGATTTGCATTGCACACTCACCCTCTGTCACTGGTAGTGTCAGAATTTTCTGGGCTTTGTAACTCCACACGTGCAGTTTGTGGCAGACAGCTGCTCTGGCGCACAGCCTGTCACTGTTTGGCTCTGCAGTATGATGCAGAACAGGATTGTCATCAGCTGCTAAAAGTCCTTCACCCCACCCTCTTGATCTCGTTCTTCTGCTGCTCAGTGGGATCCCACAGCATATCAGACTTGGTCATTCTTCCTGACATTTGTCACTGTACCAACACATGGGCTGCTTATGTTAGTGGTTGCTATGAAATGGAGAGCTATCCCTCAGGAGCTTGTCAGGGGTTGCTCATTTCACAGAGGTCCTGGAAGTTAATACATACTTGATAAGCACTTGATAGGAGCTGACGAGACATGAAGAAAAACCCTGCATCACCGTAACACAACCTTCACCCAATAAGTTTTCCCTTGTTTTCATAACAGAGACTATTGGAGGCACTTGCTGTGCATTGCTGTCATTTGATTTAATACCGTTCCTGTTCCTTGCTTACCTCAGTGGTCACAAACTATTTTTGCAAATGTCAGTTGCAATTTGATTTCATTCAGAATGGTGTATAGTTTATTAAATGATTGTGCCCACATCTTTGCCAATTCTAATATCTTTTTTGGAGATTAAACACAAAAGACCAAGGGTTCAAAAGACACAGAAGACTAGAGGGAAGCCGTTCCCTGACGCTCCATTAGCATGATTGTGCAGCAAGTCTGTGATATATAACAGCACTTGCTCTGTGGCTCCCAGGGTGGGGGCATTACCAGGGAGCCACTTTCCAGGAGCATCTCCCATATGAGGAAAGGGTGAGGGAGCTGGGTCTCTTCAGCTTGGAGAAGAGGAGACTGAGGGGTGACCTCATTAATGTTTATAAATATGTAAAGGGTGAGTGTCAGGAGGATGGAGCCAGGCTCTTCTCAGTGAAGTCCAATGATAGGTCAAGGGGCAATGGGTGCAAGCTGGAACAGAGGAGGTTCCACTTAAATATGAGGAAAAACTTCTTCACAGTGAGAGTAACAGAACACTGGAAGGGGCTGCCCAGAGAGGTGGTGGGGTCTCCTTCTCTGGAGACATTCAAAACCTGCCTGGACACGTTCCTGTGTGACCTGATGTAGGTGTTCCTGCTCTGGCAGGGGGATTGGACTGGATGAGCTTTCAAGGTCCCTTCCAGTCCCTGATGTTCTGTGATACCTGTCAGGGTGCTGCCTCAACATTTGGTGGTTTCCCCATGTTCAATGAGGGAGCATGAACTGTTGGACTCAGCCTAGTGTGAGGAGGCCTAAAATAGCAAACCAGGATCCTGGCAACAAACGGCAGCCATTAGCACAGTATTTACACTGAGACCATAGAGTCTGAGGAGAGCTCACTTGTACTGGACACTGTGCTGTCATTAGGGGATATGGCAATTTCTGAAAGTGTTTGCTACCTTTGGGCTTCATTTCTCCTTGCTGTTTTGTGCTCCATAGAAAGAGCAGGATTTTATTTTGATGTAAAACCAATTAGATGATATGTGGTGGGTAACAGCCTTGATGATCTGTTGTGGCATTGTATAGTGAAACATCAAGATCTTGTCAAGGAGGGCACAAGTTTCCTATCAACGTGTCTTAGTTTTCAAACAAAATGTATACGATCCTGCATGGTAACTTTGTGTAGCTACTGCATTAAGTGCAGCACTTGCGTTTTTAGTCATCTGTCTGAACCTAGTAAGTCTCTACAGGTCAGTCATCCTGAGTGTATCTTGTGGACTTTGAACAACAAATAATTGCATATGATTTTTTTGGTTTCACTTAGTCTCATAAAATATGTCTAAAAAAAACATAGACTATAATTTCTTCCTAATGCAAAGAAAACATATTAATCCATTACTGTCTATGCTATTACTAACATTTGCAAAGGACTTAGTCTCTTAGTATCCCTCAAAAGCTACTAGGAACATAATTACTGGAATACTCTATTATGGCTTTTTAAATCTCTTTTCACTAACTGGCTTGGTTAATTACAGCATAGTCAGTAGGATGGGTCAAGGCATTATTTCAGTGGAATATGGTACATACATAAGAATCTTTAGTCCTTTGGTATTTTTAAGTGCTTCAGAGGAATGTTTCTAGAGAGGTCCCAAAAAGCAATATTCTTCCCTCCCTCCCATTTCCTTTCCTCTCTTTTTTTCTCTCTCTCCCCTCTGTATGCGTGCATGTGTGTACATTTTAGGTGAACAGTTAACCGTCCGTTTTTTTAGAAAGCTTTCAAATATCGCTCTTGTTAGGACAGATTTTGCTTTAAGAAACAATAGCAAAATCAGCAATCTCATCCTGACAGTGGATGATGCAGTAGGACATGAGATCAGAAATCTGGATTTGAAACACATCAATACGTGTAAAAACATATTACTAAATTCTCATGCTATAACCAAAGGCATTTTTCCCTGTAGTACAGAGAAAATTTAAAACATAATTTATAAAAATGTTGAGGTTACTTTTGTGTGGTAGTTGTTAAATGAATACATGGGAAGTAATTTGAAATCTTCAAGTAGAAACTTTTATTCAAAGAGAATAGATATCCATCAAAAATAAAAGGAACGAATAAATTCTGAGGCAAATGTTTTGATCATGTTTTACTGAAGATGGGTGCTGAATGTCTAACTATCTGTTTTCCAGGATTTGTACAGTCATGTATTCACAGAAGAAAGCCTCTTGAATCTTTCTCAATCTGCTCTCAGCTAGGTTACTCTTGAAAAACAGGTTTGAGTACCTGGGAAGAGCAGGCATACAGAGCTAGCTGTAGAAAAATTCATCCTCGTCCTCTGCTGTACACACAGTTGTTGCAGTTCAGGTGTGTATTATTTTGTTTGTTGTCTACCCCACAGCGTTATTCCTAATGCTGCTGACAGAAATCCTTTTGTTGTTTCTAGAATTCAGTTTGGGAGTCTCTTTCTAGAACCCCATGGGTGCAGTTTCTTAGCTGGTTATGTGGATATTTTGGACTCTAAATTTATCACAGTCTTTACCCTTAAGTCTCAACTGATGACTTGTTTTTTTCAGTGCTCTTTTTCCCACCAGTTCATATTTTCCCCCATGCCTTTCAAGCGTGCTTATTCTGGTCCAGAGCTCACAGGGAAGAAAAAAGCAAGAACAGTACTCTCTCTGTGCATGGCCCAGAGCTTCTCCAAGTTAAAAACCATAACATGTTCAAGCTTAAAATCCCTGATGTGCGCTCTCACTATTTTCTTTATCTTTATTATGTATCCACACGTAGCCCCTAGAAGCTCAGAACTGACTGGGTGTACCGAAAAAGATAATGAACCAGAAGTGTCCCTAAATAAATCTGTAAAGTTTTGACCAATAATCTAAAGCAAAGTCTGTACTAACAATGTTACCAATCCTGTGTTCCTACTACCCTTGACAGTGTATGCCCTTAAACATCAGGAAACCCCTGAAACACTTCACTAATGTTATTTATTGCAACATGTAATTGCATATTAAACCCTTTTATATTCCAGTTAATAGAGCAGTTATTCACCTATGACTATAAACGCCATTGGAAAATTTACAGAAAAACCTGTAAGCATCAACATGGTGCTAAATTCTAATAAAAGAGGAAGGAGACTGGAAGCTGATAAGAGAGGTGGTGACTCAGAGAAGAAAGATAGTTCAGGCAAGAGTAAGCAGAAAGCACTGAGTCTTGAAGAAAGAACTGAAAAATTTTCAGAAAGTCTAATGCAAATATTAAAGTTGTGGATAAGAGCTTTAAATAACACAGCTGGAACATAACTAGCCCTAAGAACACCGCAGACCCGGCATCAGTTAGGGAGACTAATCTCCATATAACTAGATGCATTAACCTGTATATTTATGTAAGAATGAAATCTTATGATTGAAGGTCTCCAATGTGTTATGTGTAAAACTGTTTTTCCTTCTGTGGGTTTTACCACAGCTGTGAGAAAAAAAATAAAACATTGTAAAACTAAGCAAGGAGGGTGAGTAGGCGTTCAGAGGTAAAACAGGGTGAGTTAATTCTTCCTCAGACTGCTGAGCTGTCAGTTAATGGGTTGATTTTGGTAGTGGTCAGGGAAAGGAGTATGGCGTTGGGGTGGGAAATGTTAGTGCTTGTGTAGGTGGCTGAGTTACTTTGTGGTGGTTAAAGCCAAAAACAGCACAGGAAAACATTCTGGCATTTCCTTCCCTCACCCAGCTGTAACTGACCTTTCTCACCCAATGCTTCAGGCTTGAGTCTCTTGAGAACAGATGCCACCAATCTTTCCAAATTATAGGATATTTTGTGAAATAGAGACTTGTTGTGTATGACATACATTCTAACTGCCGATATTAGCACCATCTGAAAGAAATATTCCTTTCTTTGCTTCAGGCAGAGACCTGTGAAGCAAGGGGATTCTCTTGACAACAAGTTGTACATAAGTAATTGCCTAGCTAAAATTCATGTATACTGGACTGCTCTCCACCACGAGGAAAGGGGAAAATTTGGAGCATACGGACTAGGAGAAGGAAGCCAGTATTCTTCAACCCTCAGCACTTAACAGAAAAACATGGCTGGGATGGTTTCTGATGGCTTCAGGAAAATCTGTTGTTGCAATCTGCTTCTACTTGAATGGAAATGGCCTAAGTTCAATTGCTGTCTTTTGTCCCTGAGCTAAGACACTATCCTGGAAGCAAAACACTGGGGGTCAGATCCATCTTAGTATTTATGATATGGCAAGCCCACTGCATCAAAGAGAATTAAGCTGTTCACAAAGGCCACTTTTAAAGAATTTTCCTTATGACTTAGTTTCCTTAAGAATCATAGATTTTCTTGCAGTGCTTTCTTTAATCAAATCAAGAGAAAAAGAAGTTTTAAAGGCAAACGTTATAATATTTTCTTTCATAATGAAACAACTTATATAGATATCATAAGAAATTTGGTACTGTTCTTGTAGTCCCCATTACTGTTACAGTGTCAGATGAAATGTTTCTTAAACCATTATTGAATTTTTTTGCAAACTGAAGAATCCTTGATTTATAAGCTCTGAATGTAAAGAGAGTCACAAAGATTTTCATATCAGTGAAAAAAATATAATAACCTGGGTTCCCTGGGGAAGTGTTTTATTTGTTCAGTGGGAGATTTTGTATGGAAAGTCTAGATTTCTTAGTTGAAACAATGTGCTGTCAAAGTACTGAGATTCAGCTATTACCTTTATACGTGCTGTGAATATTACAGTAGTCTACACTTATGCTACCTGTGAGGCAAAGTGTCGTTTATGTAGAAGTATTCAGAATTTATTGTGAGTGTCATATGTGTAGAAAGCTTGGTAGACATGTATCTAAGTATTTAAATTTGCACGTGTTAGTATATAAAAAAATCAGGAGTGAAAACTGAGATATTAATGACTTTAGCTATTTAAGAATTTGATTAGATATGCAATATTTCAATCCTATTTTTATGTAAGGAATGAACTTAATTCTGAGTAGGAGTTGACTGGTTCACAAATGGAAAAGAGAAGAGATAACAGCTAACGTGTAGTACCAGCAATTGATGAATTTTGAGGTGAGTGAACAGAGTAAATGAATATTTATACAGGTGATAATGAGTCAGGAACTGTAACCAATGATTTGTCTGTTTTTCTGAACTAGAGCTTTAGATCAGTCTTATTTGTTGCATTTCACAGCTATGTTGTTATTACACATTTATTAACATTTTTACTAGTATTTGCACACAGCCCACTATCTGATTTAGAATAGTGGATTATGTGCAAAGCGTATGGACGTTAGCTCTTCAAAATGTTTACTTTTTAATTCTAAAGAATGAGATTTTTGTAGACCCTGATTGCTATTAAGTAAATTTTGCAAGACTTCAAATTCTTTCATAGTGATATGATAGTAAGTTTCAATTCTGCATCTGAAATTCTTCCATTCATAGAACTTCTCTGAGTTTAATGGGATCTTTTCTGCAGGAAGGATTCAAAAGATTAAGGACATATATAGAAAAAAGAATTCTGTTACTGATGCTAAACTGAAGGCTGTTGTCAAAATTAGTCATGCTAATAGGCCAGCAAATACCCAGCAAAGCAAAAGGTTGAAAATATTAAGTTTATTTTAGGTAGAAAAATGAACTTCTTAAATGCAAGTCGACGTGCATAAACAAGATTGCAATCTTTATTTTGCTTTCAGATTCTCAGTTGCTGCATCATCTTCCACTTCTATTCCTAACAGTCAATTTACCTGAATTATCATTGTACTCTCTGAAAGCTCTACTGGCAGATCCTCAAGTGGGTCAAAGAGATCTGTGCCTTTTCACATGTATTTCCATTTAGGCACAATTATCAAGTTACTTCTTTCTTCCACATTCTGTTGAGATGAATTTAAATGGCAGTAACGCAAGCACGTGGACGGTCAGACCCTGTCATTCGGGAACGTGGATTTTAGCTGGGCTCCAGAACAGAAGATTGAGCCTGACTACCTTTGTTTTAATTCCACACGTTTCTCATTTTCATCCTTATAACTCCTAGGGAGAAACGATTTCTCTGGGAAAAGCCCCCAAGATCTTTGGCAGAGTCCTTCTTCAGATACTAAATATACAGGTAGTTCATGCTTTGCAAGTAACAGCATGGAAAAGTGCCTGAGACACTCAGTATTGCTCAGAAACCTGTACTTCTAAAAGCAGTTCTGGGCCTATATTCATATTGCCTAACTTCATTTGACCATTCACTTAATTAAAAGTGATTAGGAACCAATCCACTTGTGGGGTCTCTCTGTAATCACTGGAGAGAATAATTCAGCCAACATGTAGCCATCCCCTGCACCTCGCCACCTCGTGTGTTCCCAGGCTGTCCGACCCAGAGCAGAGAAATTTCACCCCACAAAAGGTGTGCCCTCCCTTACCTTAGAGTTGAGCATACCTTGGGGTACTTGAGATATATAACTCTTACTTCCCTTGATCACTGGGCAAACTTAGTTTTAAACTGTTTACAGTTTACTTTGGAAATAAAAAGGGAGTAGTGGTAAATATATAAACTGTCTCAATGTAACAACAATAAAACTGATTTATTCTTAATCTTCCCCAAGGAACAAGGGAGGTGCAAACCTGGGCGTTCAATCTGAAAAGCTTGGTGGAAGTTAAGACCAGGTTAAAGGAGCGTGGGAGGAATTTTAGCTAACATGATAACTGCTGATCCTTGTAACGCTCTTAGGGGAGAAAAGAGATTTGTTTTCTTCTGTTCTTTTATTTTCCCTATTGATTGCTGGTCCAAGATATTGAAATACCGATTTAACTGATTTAATCCTGTTATACAAGCAACATCTACGCAGTGCCAAACTAAAGAGAGTGGATATATCTGTAGGTATGGATAATTGCAGTAATTGGATTTTCATGAATATCCTTTGAGGTAAAGAAGCAGCCCTCGGTTTAAAAGCAGGGACAGTGAAGGAGGAATGCTGAGACTCACAGGAAGAAATGCAGGAAACCCCATGGTTTAGGTTTGAGACAGAAGTCATCCTGCAAATTAGTTCTGCTGACTTCACTAGAAGCTGCACATGAATAATATTTACATGTCAAGCCCTCCATATGGTTGAACGTACTGTTATCAGACAATCTGAAGTCTTACTTCAGTTTTCATTTAGCTGTTGTGAAATTTGCCAAGTCTATATTAAGGTCTGGATCTTGGCTGGTCATGTGTGTGGGTGTGTAGAGGCATGTCATCAGCATCCAGTGAGCAGCAAGTAGCTTGACTGTCCTCTGACTGCTCAGCATTGCATGCCGAGTGCCGCGTCCTGCACTTGGGTCACAACAACCATGTGCAGCGATACAAGCTTGGGGAAGAGTGGCTGCAAAGCTGCCCAGCAGAAAAGGACCCGGGAGTGTTGGTTGACTTGTGGCTGAACATGAGCCATCAGTGTGCCCAGGTGGCCAAGAAGGCCAACAGCATCCTGGCCTGTATCAGGAACAGTGTGGTGAGTAGGACTTGGGAGTCCCCCTGTGCTCAGCACTGGCGAGGCCCTATCCCGAGTACTGTGTGTAATTTTAGGCCTTTTACCACGAAAAAGACATTGAGGTGCTGGAGCAGGTCTAGAGAAGTGCAATGAACCTCATAAGGGGTCTGGAGAACAAATCTTACAAGGAGCAGCTGCGAGAGCTACGATTGTTTAGCCTGGAGAAAAGGAGGCTTCTCGTTCTCTAAAACTATCTGAAAGGAGGTTGTAGAGAGGTGGGGGTCAGCCTCTTCTCCCAAGTCACAGGGGAGGAAATGGTCTCAAGTCGCACCAGGGGAGGTTCAGATTGGATATCAGGAAAAATGGCTGCCCAGGGAAGTTATTGAGGCACCATCCTTGGGGGTACTTAAAAAATGGGTAGACATAGTGCTTAGGGACATGGTTTAGTGATAGTTTTTATTGGAGTTAGATTGATGCTTGGACTAGATGACCTCAAAGGTCCCTTCCAACCTAGACAATTCTGAGATTCTATGAGCTCACACACAGCACAAACGCAGCTCTCATTGCTCCTTCCAGATCTTCCCTGTGAGTCCAGGTCAGTAGCAGGACTGAGAGGGAAGGCATAAAATCACCTCTGTTAAAGACATTGTGGTTACTTGTTCTGGTTACTTGTACAGTGGGATAGAGGAGAAAAAAAAAAGGGGGGAAAGGGGGGGGAATCAAGGAATGTGTAGTCAGTTGATTTCAACAATCATTTCATGTTGGAGAATGTTTTGTCACAGATTACATCTTGTTCTCCTGTTGCAGTTCATGCCTTGGTGTAATGGAAGCACAGGAACCTGAGGATATTCAGGTGTTGTCCCCCTACTCCTGAACACCCTAGGCAGAAACAGAGATGCTGTCTGCTATGTTTTTCAGGGTGAAGTATTACTGCTTGGATGTCAGTAGTCATAGTAACACTGCTCTCCCATGGCTGTTGAATGTTGGTGCTGAAGTTTTCTTTAGTTCTGGCAATCTGTTTTTCTGTTTGTTTATTTTTCTTGTCAGTATTTGTTCCCCTGAGATTCTAAAACTAATTTGACAAGTTAGCCTATAATTTAACATGTCATAAACTGGAGGTGCTTCCGCAATTTTGATACAGAATCTGTGTTGCTGCCTCATAGTTTTACTTATTCTGCCAAATTGTTTTAATATCCTAAATTTAGGACAGGCTTATCAGCTGGTGTTGATGGGCAAAGCTTTAGTGGAGCTCTTAAGGCATGTCTACACAGATGGGCGCAGACAGCCGTGAGCTTCTCCATCCATTCTGCAAACCAGCCAAAAACAAGCCTCTGAAAAGGCAACGTTCTGCTCTGAAAGTTGTAGAGCTGCTTTAGTGAGAATCTGTGCCAGAGCCTTTATCTATCAGCTCTTTGGCAGAGTTTCCAGGTCTGAGCTGGCTCTTTTCTGTTCCTCCTGGAAGGTGTACAGGAGTGTTCATGCCTGCCTTCATTCTTCATCTGAGAAGGCATATTCCTGGCTGCTGCTCAGACCTTGGCTCCTGCTACATTTTAGTTCCAGTTCCTTCAATGAGTTTGACTTACATCTGCTCAATTACTGTTTTGTTTCTTCAGATTTCCCCGCCCCCCCTTTTCTTTCAGTTGTTGTGCTTACAGGCTGGACTGAGGGTTTTCCCCCAGTGCACTTGTGAAAGCATTTTACATCACCTGTGAGCCTTCTGCTGTCATTGGCACATGTCCCTGCTGGGATGGGGTACCCTTGTGTGCTCACATGCATGAAGGGATCAAATCCTGGCTCATGCAGAGTGTGTGACTGACTTGGTCTGAGTGGAGGCTCAAGGGCTGCCCTTTTATGGGATACAAAGCAAAACTGAACTTATGAGTGGGTTTTGTTGTAAACCCCTTGTTGTGGTTGTCACCTTTAGGACAGTGGACTCCTCCCATGGAGGGGTGGCAGGGCAGCCACAGGTTCAGCATTGAGTACCTCGTCAGGTGGATTTTCTTTGCTTTAGAATTCACCATCATTTTATAAACCTTGTCAGTGACTGGCTTAAAAATGCATGTGCAGGAAGACGTGCTAACTGCCATATTTGAAGTAAACTTCCTTGAATGCCAAGCACATTGGAAACAGCTAGTTCTGTCATATACAGGGCTTCTTTTCCTCAGAGTCTCAGCAGGAGATAGGTCCCACTTGTGCCCTGTGTAAAGATGGCTCCTGTGGGAGGTGGTGCAAGGTGGTCACCAGCCCATGTACCTGCAAGGCCAGCTGGTGAGAATATGTACATTAACTGGATGGGAGATGGTGCTAGGAAACACTGCCACTTCTGACTTCTTGATCTTTCAGTCTTTGGGGCAGGGGGACAGTGAAAGGTGATGCACACAGGTCTTACTTTCCATTTTGGGTGGTCTGAACATGTTATTCAACAGAACTGACAAAGTAGATGATCACTGTGGGAGACATTTCAAATAGACAAGTTAGAGAGAGGAGCAAATTCTTTATTTTGTCCTGGGTGAATGCAAGCGCCTGTGGTAGGGACACCTTACGAATCCTTATTCATATTTTTCCACACAAAGCATGTATTTTTAATTCTAAGAGCTTTACTGTCTGTGTTTAAGGGGCCTGTGACTTCAGCATAAAGGGATCCTCCACAAAGCTGGACCGGGAGTGTCACTGCACTCCCTGGCTGTGCGAACTCACCTCCCTCTGCATCGCAGGTCTTTTTTTCCTCTGAAAGCTGAGGAAATTGATTCTAGTTTTTGTTTCTAAAAATTATTTCGCATCCCTAGAAGGAATAGGGTTTCTGAGATCCATCGTTAGTGTTTTTCTGGTTTCTAGCAATAAATTTAAATGGACTTTTTTCTTCCTCCTGCTCACCAACCAACACTCAACTTGCTGCAATTGTAATTAGACAAAAAAAAAAGTAAAATAATTAAACTCAGTCTCAATATCTGTAAGAATTAGGTAGTGTTAATAAGATCACAAAGAAAAAAAAAATAAAAGAAAATTTTCTTCTTTGTGCTCATCTCCTTCTATTTAAAAAAAACCCACAAGAGAACTATCCCTCTTAACTTCGCTGGGGGCACAGTCAGGTTAGAAATGAAATTTATAAATACACAAGAGTCAAAAAGTTAAATGTCAGCACAACTCTGTTGAGTACAGCAGCATTATGCCAGTTTTGTGCTAGATGAACATCCAATTTGTATGTTGAGTGTGATTTAAAATTATGACATTACATTTATCGTCGTTTTATACTTACTGTTGCAGAGACAAAAGAGGAACAACAAAACCTCATGTAACGTGTGTGTGACAAAGCATCTCTATTCACAGTCTTTTCCCATTGTCCGCATCTTTGTGTGCCTGCCATCTGCTGATGTACTTTCTCTAATTTAGATGATAAGGTCACTGGGATATCAATCTAACTTTTAATAACTTCCCTCTGAAATATCATTGGTAGTTATAATAACGATAACAAATTAAAATAAATAGAACAGTGACAAAAACTGTCTTGCCAATGATCTGATATTTCTAATTTGATTAGGTAGGTGGGCACAAAGCTTAGATTGAGATAATTTTTGCTTCAAGTATAACCTGTGGTACATTGCACTTTTGGGAACCCTCCCAGAAGGTGTGTCGACACCCTCACATGAGTATAATGCTCTCAGTTGAATCATTTAGTGCTGCAGAGCAGAAAGTGCTGCTGTGGGAAACAAAGGAAATAGCATTCATTGCTGATACACAAAATTTGGTGGTGCTGCTGCTGCTCTTTTTGCTATTACTGTTACAGATGTTCAAAATGAAGCTTTCGACTGTCAGCTTTGGGGAATATTTAAAGAAGCGAAGAGCAGCCCATTCTGTAACACCCACTGACAGTCAGTGTGTGTGAGAATGTAGACAGCAATACATAAGGCAATAAAAAATAAGTCCAAACCACCTTTTGAATTGTTACAGTGGTGTTACAGTGTAAAAGTCAGAATGACCCAAATGCAGTACTGCTTAAAGAGTGAAGATCATGAAGATCACTCATAAGTAAGTTTCCTCAGGTGTTTTTCTCCAGCTGACTTCAGGAGGAATTGTACATGCCATGTATAAAGGCAAACTGTGGACTGTCCACTGTTTCTGAGGACAGAACTGATTCAAATGTGTAGTTTGTTGGGAATCAATGTTGGAAATTAAAGCCAGGCAGGTAGGCACTCTAGAAACATTTACTTTCCTCTGTTAACATGGGTTTCTATTTGCCTCCATATGAACTGGAAATTTGTTTTTTCTTTGCATTGTTTATATCTTAATAAAAAGGATGCAGGGACTGTCATCAGGGTTGATTTGCACACAGAAAGAAGGCTTCCAGATGAGCATCAGGTCTAGTGAAAAGAGTCCCATTTCTCATAACCATCCATCCAACTCCTTTCTTCAACAAACTGTCTTTTTGGTTTTTTGGGACATTAGATTTAAATCACTAGATGATACAGGCACTGGGCATTTTGACCGTGGTTTTCTCATACTGTGTGATGGTTTCAGTAATATCTTCTCTTGGGCATTGCAACAGCAAATCACCACAAGAGGCAAAGAACTCGGCTCTGCTTTCACTCCCAGTGGGTCCACTAGAGAACTGCAGTGCCAGAGAAGCCAAAGTGATATCATAGCCTAAAAAGAAAGAAGTCCCATTTTGTCAGTTGGCACAACTTTATAAACTTTGCAATGTTTTATGGGAATATTGTTCAGCCATCTTTTTGCCATGCAGATTTTTAATCACCTTTCTGAAGTTATCTGTATTCCCCAGTCCCCGATCCCAATACTTCTGTGAAAGCCTTTTGCATCTGTCCTCTACTAGTCTCCTTCAACAATTGTCTGTGGGCTTTTTGTTTTCTGCCAGCCAGTTTGCTGCAATTTTTCAGGCTGACAGGCTTTGTGCATGTTCAGAAAGATTTGCTTTCAAATATGAAGTAGCCAAGTCTTTACTCACTGAACTTGCGCATGAGAAAATAGTTCACTTACCCATACAAAATTGCAAGCAAGCATTTGCTTTCAAAAAGATGTCCTTTTGTGGCTTTTTCTCATATGCTCATTAAGCACTCCAAAGTGTGTAGGAATAGAAAAGGGGATTTAAGATGCTTTAAGAAAAGAAAATGTTCTTGTTCTGTTGTTATTAATTTGTACTTGTTAGTGTGTAGAGATCTCATTCAGCTCCACTGGAATCACTACAATCCAAACATGTCATAATAGACAACCCTTGTCCCAGAGATTTGCCAGGCTAAAGAAATCATGGGCAATGGTCCAAAGAAAGGGACAGCAGAGAAATGGAATTACTTGGCTGAAGGCGCCCAGGATTTACTGTGATCTAGAGAAGAAGGAAACGTGTGCCTCTGCCTGTGCCGTGGCTCTGTATAATGCTGTAAGCCTGTCATCTTGTTTCAGTGTAGAACTGCATTCCCTTGCCCTCATAAAGTGGGGGACATTCATTGCAGAAATTAATTTTTGTTCTATATGTACCTCATTACTTAACTTTATCATTTTAATGTTCAATTTCCTCACAGGAATGATATTTTAGAAGCTAGTTCTTGACTCCTGGGTTGCCTGATTATGCTTGAGGAACTGAGTGTTTTGCAGCAGATTTTTGCAATAGTAAATTTTTGAAGTTGGATCAAATGAGGGCTCGTATTCCCCTGCCCTAGGACTAGACTCTGGTTATAAAATCACGTACCTTGTTAAACAAAACTGCACCACTGTGCAGGGGATGCTTTTCAACATTGGGAAGCACCATTCTCCTCCATCTACCAGGATGCAGCCCACCGACACCTGGAAATTCGTTGCAAAATGAGTGATAAGAAAGAAAAAAATAATTTTCTATTTATTTTGTCTTATTGCCAGAGCACTTTTTTCCTCTGTATCTCTGTTTGCAGAGAGTGTAGGAATCACAATGGTAACCTTTGCATGGCTATACAAAATATTTGCATTTGAGGGGTGTGTGTTTGAATATGTGTTAGAAATGGCAGTAGGAAGGAGTTCTCTGTCCTTTCTCAAAGGTTACTGAAAATCCAAGCAGGACAAGATATTTCTATGCACACTTTAATGAAATTCATGTGTTAAGGTGTGTCCCTAAAAAGACTAAAACCACTAGGCTCTCAGTAGAGAACTGGAACTTATTTTGTGTGGAAATCAAAAGCTCAAAAATGAGCCTGGAACCTCAGAAGCTTCAAGTTCCTTTTGCTGTCAAAGGAAGGCTATTATATGGGTGCTTTTAAGTACCAACCTGTTAAGGATGCAGAGTTACCTATCATGTTATCCCTCAGTCTACAAATCAAGTGTAATAGGCAGCACAACCATTGGACATACCATTGCCCATCACTTTGCAAGCACACGACCACTGAAGAAATGTAGAACCCCCCTCAAAAAACCCTGTGGTCTCAGTGTGCTCAGACAGTGGAGTAGAGGAGGATGGTGAATTACAGGGCTCCCTGGGAGCCACAGATAACAGAAATAACATCAGCACTTCCTGGTGCTCAGCAGCTCTGCCCGTGTCCAGACTAGTGCTCCTCCATAATATGCACTGAGTATATTAGATTTGTTATGACCCCTCACAAATCAAAACAGTACACATTTTATTTTGTTTGCATATATGTACATATGACTGTACTTATTCACAAATACAGTGGCAAACTGTTGTATGTGCCATTCTCTTTAAAGTTACATTGTAACGAAACATAAATGTGAGGAGCTGATAGCACTCTTTTATGTATCTTCCCTGCAATAGTTATGATTGGGATGACATACATGTTTAGCAGCTAAAACTTGCTCAAGTGTCTTTATTTCTTCAGGAATATGGGAATTGCTGTATTAAGTGTAATGCTACCTTGATCAGTATCAGCACTTTAAAACAAAATAGCATAAAAGTTAACTGTACTTAAATAACTGATTTTCATTGCCTGGCAAATCTAAAAAAAAATAGGATTTTTTTTTGAGGTTTATCTCTAAAACCACATCAAATTCAAAGAACAGGTGATGTTTTTTATCACTTTCAAACAAAGGGACATTCTGAAAATATGAGAATGAAATGTGTTGATCTTTTCCCAAAAATATTTGTTTTCCCAACTGGAAATTTCACCCAGTTGCACTTAAATTTGTGCACATCAACTGATCAGGTCAGATCAGGTGAGGTATGTGGTTTAGCAATAAGTTATTTGGATGAAAGTTTTCACTAAACCTTGAAGAAAACAAATTAAGCCCCAAGATTTTCACCCCTAACCTTCTTCTGGCTAGTGCTTCTGATCTGAGCCATGACAATAGTTTATTTAGCTTTTCTATCACTTATCTCTAGGACAAAAATTTCTATATTTCTTTAAAGTAAAGGTGGAGATAGTAATTTTATTATGCTTTACAAAGCTCTCCTAGACTTGCTGACATAATGATGTCTTGTGGCAATATTTTTCCTAGATTAGTATTGTAGCATGTAAAAAATTATGTCCTTCTCATTTCTGTGAGCAGTGCTTTAGAGATTTTAAAAATGTTATTTGATTTACCTAAAAAGATAACGAGTTTTGTTCCTGTGGCACCAACTGTGAGAATGTATTCATTATTTATACACAGAGAGTAGAGTTAAAAATGACAACTGTGAAGTGTTGACAAAAGCAAAAAAATTGCACTCTGTATATTTGTACTGTCTCAGACAAATGAAGGCATATTAATGAATTTTGACTTAATCTCAGTATAATGTATATTTATATAAGTATTCTCTAAGCCTTGCACGGGAGCTATTGTATCAATCATTACAATAAATTCTTTTGCCTTGATAAATTAATTTATACTATATTTTGGTGACATTGCAGGATCTTTCTACACAGGAGAGTAGTTACTTTAGGTCAAAAAAGATTAGTGACTCTCTGGTTTCTTGAGTAAAGGTCAACTGTGTTTTATTTTTGGAGGCAAAAGCCAACTATTCTCTCTCATGTTCCCTTGCATTTGTCTAAAAGCATTACCCAGAAGAGCTTTGACTTTGCTGCTTGCTGGTACCATCAGACCCAGGACACACATTGTCATGTCTCACCGTGTCAGGTGAACTGCTCTGTGCCTTTTGTCTTAGGGCATCTAATCATGATGAACAATGAAGTCAAAACCAAATGGATGCATCTTTGAACTTTCTCTCTCTGTCCACAGGCAGGGCGCAGCTAAAAGAGCAGCACAACTGAAGTGCAGTGGGACCAACTGAGGTACCAGCGGCTGAGACAGAATTAAACTTAGGGTCAGGAATTAAGCTTGATAGAAGATGAATAATTTGCCTTGGAAACAGCAGAGAGGGTGAAAATGGCATCAGAGATTTTGTTTGGCAATTTTGGTATCTAGGAGGAGGAATCAGAGAAAAAGCCATAATATGCTGGAACTTATGCATCAGGGAGTGGAATATTAACTGTCCAACACAGCCCCTGAAGTGGGTATCACAGTCCCCGTGGATGGCTGGTTTCCTCGGGAGCTGCCAGTGCTGATTGATCGAGCTGTCATGGCCCCTTATGTGACAGAGCAGGGGGAAGCCCGCGAGGAGAAATTTTAATGGTGCTTGTCATCAAAGAAAAATGTTGTGCTTCTTACTTCAGTGGCCCTGCTGACACCATCAACGTGGTGTCTGCACTCATCCTGTCTAGGATCATGGCAGGCTTCCTCTTGTCAGCCTTATATTTACTGGGGCTTCACATAGATCCTATTCGCTGGATGCGTCTCTTCTGCACAATTAAAGGCAGAGAAGGGGCTCCATCTGCTTAGAAAGATGAAGCCTAACAGCTCTAGACTACTCCAGCTAGGTACAAAAATCATTAATAAGTAAGATACAAATAAATGTAATCTTGCTTGTAGGAGGAGAGAACTAAGGAATGAAGTATTTATTTTGTGTTGGGGTGTTTGGTGTTGTTGGTTTGTTTTTGTTAATATACATTTCCATAATTTATAGTTTGCGTCTACAGAGCAGCTCAGTGCTGGTTCACATCTGTAAGCTGGATGTTGGAGGGGGTATGCTGGCAGGAGGGTGCCAGGAGGCTGATTTGTGCTAAAGAAGACTGGTGCTGTCCTCAAGGTGAGCAGACAGAGCAGGTCAGGCAGAGCCCAGCTGGTGAAGGAGTTCGCAGGAGCAACGCAAAGGCAGGGTGGATGTTTACGTCATGGGTTCTGCTTCCTTTTTATGACCTTGGAAACTCCAGGGATGAGGAGGGAGTGGAGTGCATGTGGTAGATGCATTGTAACAGGCACATCAGAAAAGGCAGGCAAAATTTTTGACCAAAACCCCTCTACTGCTTCAGCAAAAAAAAAACCTGGATGTGAATTGCATGGTCTCAGAAAATAAGAGAAATGTGGATTTTTGGTTTTTTTTGTTTGGTTGGTTTTTTTATACCCATCATTTCATGGTGCTGTTTGTAAATGCTTGAATCAAATGAGATGGTCTGTTTCCAGATGACTCAAGCCAGGGCACTGCAGAGATGCTGGATGCTGTGGAGGCAGATGCCTGTGGGTAGTGGAGAGTATCAGCCCCCCAGACTCCAGGATCAGGGCCAAGGCCCCTGATCACAGACGGCACTGCTGGGGTCTGCTGCCTATTGCTCTGAGATGGCTGTCATATCTGCCCACCACTTTTGGTGGCAGCCTGAGGCATTTCAGGTTTATGCAAGTCTCCATTTCAATCTGGTGTAATAAATGCAGTGATCTTGAACACCCCATGGGGCAAGAGCCCAAAGAGGAAAAGGGCAAGAGGTTGTCTTAGAAACAGGGCAGAACCTTTTTTTTTGCAGTGAAGGAAGATGTTCGGGAACTGTTCACATGAAAGGTAATGGACAGTGTCATATCATGTGGACACAGGTGGAGGAAGCCACATTCAGGCCTACCTTTCTTCTTGTGAGGGGTGTCACTGGCAGATTGTGGGTCTGTGTTTGACCTTCCTGAGTTAGATGGGTTATAGGTCCTACTGAAAATAAATAAAGTCACAGCACCCTGAAAGATTATTAGTAGATAATTAATCTTATCTCTTTACCCACTGTGATGACAGGATATTTATAGTTACTGTGAAAAAATAATGCCTTCATAAGAGCATAAGTGCTGTGGTTGTTGTTAAGATTACTTCACTTATACTTTTCTTCTTCTTCTCGACAGTGACACTTATGAAATGTTTGAGCGCTCTATTAATTTGAGAATAACTGTCAACTCAGCAGTGTAGTTGCAGGGTTTTCCTTTCATATTGCCAAAGCCTCTGTGAAAATAAATATTTTTTGTAATATATATAGCACTGAGAAGTCTCATCTTCCACAGTGAAACTGGACAACTTGCTAATCAGCAAAACGTTTCAGAAGGACAAAGATGGACTTGTTCCACAAAATGTTTTGGTCTGAGGGGGATCAGTTACCCTTCCCAATATGTTCCTCCATAAATATTTCCCACAACTGAGCTGTTGAGCAAACTCAAAAGTAGGAGGCAAATTAGTGGTGAAAGTAGCCTTCAAGTTTAAAAAAAAATAATAAAAATTCTGTGATATTTTTATGCTGCTGTTTAAGACCTTACTTCTATATTTATCTTCTTTCCCGTCAGAGTGAATTCTTTAGCATGCTATTATGAAGGATGTTTCCTTCAACTTTTAAAAAAAGTTTCAACATTAAAACTTACTGCAATTGTATCAAGGGATCTGTCCTGCTGTCAGTTTTTCAAAGCAACTCCATTTTGAAGTCAGTGGGGATATCTGTTCAACAAGGAGTGGCATAATATGGCCTAGGGCTACTAAGTTACTTACTTGATAAATGTTATAGGAAATGTGTTCTGATTATTGCACTCTTTCTCTTTTTGCTAAGTGCCTGACTACCAGGGACACCATCCATTAACTTCCTTCAGTTAATGGTTCCCCATTAATGTGTTTTTTTCAGCCAGAGTGGTATTGGTTGAGAAGAGGGAGGGGAATGTCATCTGAGAGTTGTCCCGCTTGTAGAGCAGGTGGTACTTCTTCAGCAATTGCCTAACACTAAAGGGAAAGGACAAGAGTCCATAAAGAGGTAACTTGTCACACTTGGCATTTTAAGCCAAATACTCAAGGGGGTATATTAGTACTGCTGTACTGACTTTGAAAGAAATCACATGATTTACTGCGTCTAAGATCTTAGATCTTTTTAGATACTTCAAATCTGGATAGGGGTTGTGGTGTTTTGTTCTTTTTTTAAGGTTGATAATAAGGTGAGGAGGATTCTTTTAGTCCTGGAGACTTCAGAAGACCTGGAAAACTTAAGCTGTTTATATAATATAATTATTTTAGCCTCAATGGAATGGCCCACGTGAGTATCTACGCATTGGTAGAGATGCCAGGCAGTTTTAACAAACACACCACTGAATTTTGAATTGCAGCTTGACTGGTACAAAGATGAAGATAATCCTTAATATTTTGGTGAACTTCAGGAACTGGGTGTAGCTTTAATATCTAATTTCTGCTAATTATGAGCAGTTATTAGCAAAAGGTGAAAATACTTCCCAGTGAAGGACTAATATGGAAGAGGTTCCACTGAAGTTATTTGGGAAGTTCTAGACCAGGAAGTCCCTGAGGTTAAAATAGTTGGAAGCCAGAAATGTATTGAGGGAAAGCAACACATTGCAGGTTTCTACTGTTCTTACTCTTTCCAAGGAATCTATTTATAACTGCTGTTGGAGAAAGGCAAATTCAGTCTCATCATTATTATGTTTTTGAGATCTACCCCTCCTCCTGAAATTGTTAATCTTTCCCCAGTCCAGCTCTGCATATTACAAATGAGTAGAGTGACACCTAAGGCAAAGTTTCTCTTACAAAAATCACAGTTTTGTGTAGGCACTAGCAGTTAGTTTTCAGCTGTAATGAACTGGAGAAGGGGAGCTGAGTCCTACCTTCACAGATGAAACTGGTTCATGTGATCTCACTCACAGCTATATCATAAGCCTGATGTAAGGACAAGTCTCTGTAAAGAGAAAAGGAAAGAGAAGGATCAAACTTTAAAGTATATTTGGTTCTTCTGTTCTGACACAACACTCTAAGAAACAATCCTGAAAACAGATGCATGTGTGCACCTTGCTGGGTTTGTGGGTGTCGGTAGCTTTGGACCTCAAAGAATTTCATCTGTGCAGCACGTCTTAGTTTGAACAATTTGGAAAAACTGCAAATCACATTTTTTGTTTGTTTGCTTGTTTGTATACGTCAACATAATTTTCGAGGATGCTTTTGTTATGAGGTGGCCTCAGGTCCAAAAGAGATTTCTGATCACACATGTGAACAGGACAGCTTAAAATTACTTTGTGTCTTGAGTCACTATTTGAGATGCAGATAGTGTAAATTTAAGCCAGTGCTGCTCTCAGTGATATGAAGTAGGGATGTTGCCACTGTCTCTTTCACCTTGTAGGGAGGTCTTAACTTTTGTTGTAAAAGCTTTTACCTTTTCCAAATGAAAATGTATTTTACATTTCATGCTGAATCAAGACATGCATCCTGCAACAACTTGACTTCTCCATGTGCTTCTGCTCGTGCCATTTTCAGTGAAATGTCTTACTTGCTTTCTGACCAGCTGTGTCTAGCCAGGACATTACTTAGAGATTAGTAAAGCTGGAAAGGTACTTATATCAGCTTATGCTGTATGAAAACTAGGTTGTCAGGCTTCATAGCTTCTCCCTGACACCTGAATGATTGCTCTGATTTTTTCCACATAGTGACATAGCAAGACAGCAGCTTTGATGTGTGTGTTCATTCCTGTGTTCACCACTGCAGCCTCATGTTTCTATTTCTTCATTTATCTGTTAAATTCATACTCAGTTGTTTCATCTTCTTTCAACAAGAATATCTGCTTTCTGTCACCTTTTCAGTGCAAATAAAAATGGGATTTTCATCATTCATTGGGTTTCTGCGTGCTGCTGCATTCAAGTAATAAAGAGAATTTGTTCTCTTTGCCCTTGACACTTGTTTTACAAAGGGATGCACAAGAAGTAACCCGAGCCAGCTGTTCTTTTGATGTAAATAGGCAGAACTTTATTGCTACCAGTAGAGTTATGCCCAGTTTTACAGTCTCATGGCATGCTGTAAACGTTTTTGCCCTCTGAACTAATATATTTGAAGGCATTTTCCTGCATTCTAATCCTTGCTGTAGAAAGATAGTGTTTCCAAGTGTTACCCTCTAAGCAGCTAATCACTTGCTCAGCTTCACACACATTTTTGCTTTTAACCTCTTCTAGTTTTAGTCTGGGAGATAAGGTTTTTCTACTATGATGTACAGGGGGAAAACTGCTTTTTAAAAATCCAAGTGGACTGGGGCCTGCAAATCATTCTCTATATAAAAGTATCAGATGAGGAAGGGTAACTGTGTGAGTGCAAACTTGAGTAATTCATTAAATGCACTAAAAATGTGAAAGTAGTCTCTTGATTTGACATTAAGTTGAGATTAGTTAAAAAATAGAAGCAGCTGCTTTGCCATCATAAACAAAGAATTCAACACTTTCCCTTATCCTCTTGCCAAGCTGCTGCTTAATCTTATCTTTTAATTAAACCTGAACTTTAAAATACATGTGTCTAGCATGCCAGTTTATTAAATGAAATATCAATAGGCACACAGTATTCTCAGTAATTAACATTCTGTATAGTGGTTCCTTGTTTTTTGTTCCTCCTTACAGAACACGTTAAAGACCCGAGTTTTGTTGAAACTCAGAGTTTAAAGTCATTGACTAGAAAGAAACAGTGATTAAGTCCTGTGCTGAAATGTTTTTAAGTTTACACTAGCTTTATTTTCTGCTGCAAAACCACATCCAACCACTTTAATTTTGTGTTAATCAGAGACATTTCTCCCAAAAGATAAAATCAGAATAATAGTCTCTACATCTGATCAGTCCTTGATAAGAAACTCATAACATCATCATTCTCTCAGAAGGGAAAATCTGATCTGATACATTTTGTCTGATTCACCCCAATTTTCTTTACTTTTTTAAACTTTTTAACAAAGTGGGTCTCCCTGGAGAGCTGGAGGTGAAGCCCTAACTACAGTGAAGACAGTGGGAGCTTTGCCATTTATTTAAGGCCAGTTTTCACAGGATTCTTCAGATGGGACTGAATGAAAACACAAATCACCCCTGTAATTACTATGCAAGCACACAGTTTTGATCTAGATGTGGTCATTCATTCAGGGAATGAAAGTAAAACCCCGTGTCTTAGATGACCAAGCCACTGAACCCAATTCAAAGTACTGAATGTCAAAGAATGCAGTTTCTGGCTACAGTGGCATAATTTAGGCATGCCCTAGCTCAGCAAAGGGCTTAATTCTGTCCCAAAATATGAAATGGTGGTATTCTTGAAGCTAAACACATACTTTCCTAGCTTAAGCCTCAAGCACTTAAATACTCCCTAAAATATTACTCCCTAAATATTAGTCTCTATCTTTCTTTGGATAGCCAAAGAAAGAATGGAGTGTATAAACAAAATTGAATCTGTGCAAATCACCTATATTACCAATAGAAAAAGCACTCCAGTGACCTAATACTTTCACCACCTTGAAAATATTAAAAATAAAGGGCATCCCTTTCCTCAAATACATGATGACTTGTTTTTCATATCTGTTCAATACAGCATTACATGGCAGTTTTGTGCACATTAAGAGTACGGTGTGGTTTGTAATGGTATGTTGCCTTATAACCTAGAGTAAACATAGTTTACTAATACAGAATGATGTGGTCAGTAATGAAGCTAAAACAAGATTCTAAGAAGGAATTCATGATAGAAGCAAATAAGACTCTTTCCAGTAACTCTGTGCAAACATTAGGAAGGCAGTTAATTGGCAAAATGAATTTGAATTAATTATGCATGAACCATGTGGCAAGTAGAGGAGCACTCAACTCATTGAGAAATCATAGTTTGGAACAAAAGATGCCATCCTGATTGCATTACATCCTGAATGTGTTTATAGCCAATTTTTGGAGGATTTGCAAGGTCCATAGCTACCTTTATAGAGTACCCTGTCATGAGAAATATCTGGGATTTCTGAATCACTGATGAAGCTTTTCAAGAACCCTTTGGAACTGGTGAATTCCCTGACAGATTAATAAGGACAATACACTATCTATAAAAAGAGAAAAGGAGTAAAACTCAAAAAAGGGAAGGGGCAGATAAACAGCATAACAGGCCAACAGGAACGATAAAAAGTACAGAACGAAAAGTTAAAGAAAATCTTGAAGGTTCAGTATATAGGAGGAAGTTACACTAAGGAAGGTGAGCAGTCTTTTGCATCACTAATTGATGGCAGAAACCCAAAAAGTATATTTATTTATATCACATCAGTTTTACATTGAATATTAAGAAAATCTTCCAAAATGTTATGGGGGATAAAGGACTGGTATGAGATACATGGTAATATTCAGAGATTCACAGAGTCACAGAGTAATTCAGGTGGGAAGGGTATTAGGAGGCCATTTGCTTCAACTCCCCATTCAAATCAGATCCAACAAAAGTAGGTTGCCCAAGATGATGTCCAGTGGAGTTCTGATTATTTCCAGTGATGGAGATACTGCTGCCTCTATGGGAACCTGTTCAGGGGTTTCACCACCCACTTTGTGCATCTTTTTTTCCCCCCTTGTCACTTACTGGAATTTCCCATGTTGCAACTTGTGTCCATTGCCTCTTTTTCCATTATTTTTGTGTCTCCAAAAAGAGCCTTGCTCTGTCTTCTCTATGTCATACCACTAGGTGGCTGAACTGTGGCATTTCCAGTATTACAAGTATTATGAACAAGGTTTGATAAACATCTTTTGGAAAATGCTAGAATTTCCCTCAGTACAGGAATTGAATCAAATGAGAGTAAGTCAGTTATCATTCTGTGTTTTTGTGAGCTCCTAACTTTCTGTAATTCTTTGGAATATGCAGAAACATAACATTTAGCAAATTAAGGTATATATCTGATAGTTATAGTATGTAACAAAGTTCTAGATCAGTGGGTCAAGAATGCATTTCTGTCATTTTAATCACACTCTTCTTATGGTAAAATATTTGGATCCNAAAAAAAAAAAAAGTCCCAAAATGCGTTTATGGCGGTGGAAGAATTTGTGGTCAAATTTTCTTTGGAGTGGGGTCCTTGGTAATGAATCACTTTACTCTGAGGGGGAAAAACCAATTGCTTAATTTTACTGCCAGGAAACAGATTGAAAAATTCTTGGCTCAAGAGGCAAGAAGTGAAGCTATTACAAAGTGTAGACAGATTGAGTCCCTTTATTTTTCGCCAACTTCAACCAAATAAAATTCAACTTCAGTTTTGGAATATGAATATTGCAAACTACAAAACCTTGGTACTATATGAAGGGTTAATGAAAGGAAGAATATTTTAGAAATATCTACATTATTTTTTGAGCAGGATTTCTCAGGCGTGAAGTACAGGAGAAAGCTTAGGAGATATAGAAGGAAATATTGCAAATTAAAATTGCCAGGGCAGTGTTTAAAAACCACACAGTTTAAAGAAGGCTTAATAGGAGAAACTGAATCTTCTGCAACTGCGGGTTTAGAAAAGATATGACATGAAAATTTAAACTATCAAGTATTTAATACAGAGGGAAAAAGAATAGTATAAGGTGATATGTACGCTCTGTAGATGCTTGCAGAAAAAAACTTAAAACAAAAATATGGGCATATAAAAATGAGAAAAAGTAATAAGGAGAAAGCAAATGAAGATTCCAAACAGTGAAAGAAGTTTTAATCAGCTGCATGTGTTCATTTTCTATAGAAATGTCTAATGAGGGCACATAAATGAAGTCGGAAGAATTCTGCTGGAAGCAAGAAAATAACTAGCAACAAGTATTAGATGAGAAAGAGCAAAGGGTAAACAAAGTGATGTTGATGAGAATTTTACAAAACAAATGGGAAACATGCAGATTCATACAATATACATGAAGAATATGAAAATAATGAGAAGACATTTGAAGTTTCAGAAATTATATTTTTAAAATTCATGGGAGCCAAGAGAGCTGCCTGACATTCTGGGAAAAGTAGAATTGATAGCTATATAAAAGAAGAACTGGAACTGCCTTAATAGTGAATTTGTCTAGAAAATACTCAAACAGAAAAAAGAGAGTTGAAAATGCTGTGTACTATTGAAGCAATACAGAAATAAAAAAGCTGACATGTAACGTTTGTGAACATTTGTACTTTGCCTTCAGACTAGAGCATGAAGGTTTGGTGAAACATTGAGGAGAGAAGGAAAAGTCTTGTAGATACAACTGGGATACTACGCAGTGTCTACAGTATCGTTTTCTATCTGTTCTTTTCTACTCAGACTGTCCTGCTTAATTTTTTTTGTAAAGAAATGTGCTCAGTCCTATTTTCAAGATAACATTTTGGAATACATCAATTACCATGATTATGCTGAAATGAATTTGTAGTTCAAGAAAGCGTATTATCTCTCTTTCCCAGTGTTGGATTACCTTTCCTGGGAAAAGAACAAATAGCTGCAAATGTAATGTCTGTTAATCGTGATAATATATAAACTGAACAGCTTGCCAGGATTACATTTATTATTTTGCTCTGCAGCCATAGCAGATATCTCTTTTAGCTTTCCTTCACAGGTGTGTATGCTTTCAGCCAGCTTCAAAATAGAAGTTATAACCTATTCCTGTAAACAGTGACACATGTCTGCAGTCCTGACAAGACATTCGTGATTTGTGGTGTGAGAAATGAGGAAATAGAAAATCTTTAGTCTGTGTTTTACACCATAGTACCACCGTATCCCTGGAAGCATTTGGATTCCTTTGCTCGATAGGACAGGTGCACCACATAAAATATAGACCAATTTTTTTTAGTGTCAGTGACCCTATGGCCACCTTCCTATTGTGCTTCACCAATATTTCTTGCAGATGACTTGACCTACAATGTACAGTGTTTTAAATCATTTTCCTCGCAGTCCTTGCCTTTCAAAAACATGACTATAGAAGGTGGTGGTAAAAGCAGCAGACAGGCACTCTTCACTGTAATGCTCAGCCTGCAGCAAATCTAATTTTGGTTGCACCCACTGCCTGATGATGTCTTCTTTTTGAGAGGGGGAGGAGGAAATTCACCTTCCCTCTTCCTGAAACCATACTAATTAAATATTAATTGGGCCAGAGAGTGTGCCTGCAGGCAATCAAAATTAATTGGTAAAGCACCAACCAGCAAAAATTTCAGCTTGGGTCATGCTGAATATTTGGAAGTATTCAATGGAGTCAAAACTGGAGCTGAATTCACTAAGGTAATTTGCTTTCTTGTGCTTATTTTTCTGTTTATTTCCTTTCTCTATCTCTGTATAGTTATTGATATAGGGCATAAAAATAAGAATAGCTTCAGTGTAGGCTTCAGGGTAGCTCATCCCCTTACAGCCTGCTAGCTAGGAAATTCTCATGGTGGTTGTTTGTTCAAAGCCAGTGGATTTTTTCCTCTTTAATTTCTTTGCCTTTGGAGTCAATATATGATCTTAACATCCACAACAAGCCAGTTATGCTTGAAGCATGCAAGAAGCATGACTCAGAATAATCTATTAACAGCTTGAAAAAAATAGGGGCATAAACATAATGAATTGGTTCCTTGTCAAAAATTAATACAAAGCATTGGACCTGGCACTCAGCACTGTCATCCAAGAAAGGGAGAAGAAAATAATAGTAAATTTAAAAAAGAAAAAAAAAGTTATTTTTATAAAAGTGACTTTTCCAATCTTATCCCTTGCCTGGATGCAACACTGGGAAAACCACAGGTGCTATGTCTTCAATACAGTGGCTATGTGGCAGACAAAAATTCCTCACCAAAATGAGATCCCAATTCTAGGGGAAAGAAAAAAACCACATAAAGTCTGTAGAAAAAAGTCTGTAGAAATCTCTTAGAGCTGGGTGAGCCAAGGTAAACCTGAATGTATGCAAAGCAATCTTGTTGGAGGGCTTTTCTTTTTTTTCCTTCTTGTTAATAGTAGTTTGAGTTTGCTCGCCTTGAAAGCCTGAAGTAATAAATCAGCTTTAAAGTGGATTTACTGGGTCTCACAAATTTTAAATAAGCTCAGATATGAAAAAGAGTGAAGAATTATTCCTCAAATAACAGGGTAATAGTGCTATAATCCTGGCAAGATGTGAGAAATCATCTCTTATCATAAAAGAAAAGCAACTTTTAACAGATGTCACCGGTCCGTGAGATTTAATTATTTATGATATTTGTTTGGTGAATACTTTGTTTCTGAACTGTGTTTCTATATCACTTGCTGTTCTTTGCAGTTTCTCAGCTACTTCTGTGCTGTTTACAATCCTGTTAATGCTTCACATTTGTGGCGGCTTGATTTCTTCCTTTTTCTGTCACTATAACCTACTCTCCAGCTTCTGCCTAACGGGGGCCTGAGACCATAAAAGAGAGGTCTGAGTACTGGTTTAAGGGTTTGCATTTGACTGCACAAGCAAATTACCCGTGGTTATAGTCGAGGTGAATGTCAAGGAAAGAAGCCCTGCTTCAATATTGAGTTAACGTTGTATGTCTGAGAGTGTTAGCAGCAGTGGGCTGATATGAATACTGTTGTAGCAGGATGGTCCTAGTTTTGTTGGGAAAATAAATGAATATAATGATTGATCTGATCTGTAGTTGCAACACTGATCTGATATTTTTCATTTTGTGTTCAGAAATGAAACCAGCTACCACACTGATTTTTGTGGAAATTTACTGTACTGTTTTCCAAGAGGAAAACAAAGAAGTGTCCTAGCATCACAGGAACAAAAATAATTGATTTTCTATGCCATATGTAAGTGGCTTCCCCAACAGACTATCTCTCTCCTGTGCCATTACAAGTGTTATCTGTCTGGGGCTATGTAAAGCATTCATGTAAAAGGGAATTACAGCGATTCTGTGCTGTATGTCTCACCCCACCTCAAAGTCTATTGATTCTAATGGGAGACTTTCTGAATCTTTCAGTGGTTTCCCCTTTCCATGCACTTTTGAGTGTAATAGGTGTAGGTAGGTGCTCATGAATATCCATCCCCTAAAGACATTCTGGCAGAAATTTCCTTCAGACTCTAATACCAGCGAATCTTGGATGTGATTTTAGGTTCTTTACTCAGCCAAATGCAGAAAATTCGTGAGGTCTCAGGGGTTTGTTCCTTCAATTTCCACAAATGTTGGTAGTTCTATCATGGGCTGCATACTGCAATTTACTGATTATATCAAAGGAACTGAAGTGCTAATCCCAGGTGAGCCACTGACTGTGTAATGAGAGGCTTGTAAAGTCCTTCAAAGTTACTGAAAACAGGTGTTGTGAGGGATAAGAACATCACACTACAGCAAGAAAAAAATCATACCACAGAAGATTTGCTTCCACAGTCATTTGTGCTGAGCAGCTAGTGTGTGGCTTTGCATCATTTTGTTGTTTTTAAAATCAATCTCCTGCTCCCACAAAGTTCCAAACTAACAAAGCCAGGACAGTGAAACTACACAGCCCAAAAAGTCACAATAGCAGTGGCAGTGCAGTTATCAGCCTCTCTTTTGAAACTCCTAACCAGGGCACTCACCTCTTACAAGACAGACAAATAGCTACTAGGAACTAGATGAGGGTCACCCACATATTTCATATGGGTCACTGAATAATGATCACAGGGTAGCAAGTTTTGTTTTGAATCAGTAATGCTGAGGTGAAAAGCACCATATTTTGTTATTAATGCCACATGCTGTCCCGGTCTCTGCTTTCATTTCTTCATCCTGCTGGTTCTATGAACCCTTAAGAACCTGGTTGCTTTTAGGGCTGAGCAGGCTGCTTTTTCAGATTGTCAAAATGGTTTTTGAACCTTAAAAATTGTCTGTTCACAGTTACAAAATGAATGCATCTGGAAGAGGAATTTGTTATCTGTGAAAAATTCTTTTCAGGGAGCAAAGGAAATGAGTGTATAAGAAGAAAGAGAATAAGCTATATTCTTCATTATATGATAAGAAACTATAGAGTAATGAAAACAAATAAATAAAACCACTGTGAATATCAGAAAAGTAATAATACAGCTTTTTTCCAAACAGATGGTTTGTTTTTATTCCGGAACATACATAAAATGTTTTACTATTATCTAAAGTCACCTTTCTTCTCCATTTTATGACATGAGAGGGAGGAAGAAAGAAACAAAAAAGGAAACAAACAGCTATTGGAAAACACAGTGATAGAACATGTCATTTCAAAGAGTCAACAAAATGCCCAGGGCTGAATACTGTTGTGTAATATACACTCCAGGGTATTTGGTACCTGGCAGGCTTAATTCTCAAGTGACAGTCCAGTGGACCAAGAAATCGGGCTCTGGTAACTGAATTCTCACATAATTCTCATATGGGCTTTTAAAAATTGACACTGAGACAAAAATAATAAGCATCAAATTATAACAGTACAACAACTAAAGCTTATCATTACTATTTTGTTATTAGGCTGGATTAGTTTTCTGTTCAGGAAACCCCGCCTATCCTTATGCTGCCTTCAAATAATTACAGCACATGCTTACAGAAGTCACTGCTGATGCTATAAAGTGAGGCAATGTGCTTATTGTAGTGCATGGGATTTTTTCCAAGAGGATGTCTATCCAAATTTTAACTTTCCCAGCTGGAAAACTCAAAGAGACTAACTCCTGGGACATTATTTCTTGAACCTGAAACCATGTCCCTGTTGGCTGAAACCACTACTGAACTTCATACATCTTTAACTGTTTCTTTTGAGGCATCCAAAATTTACATGTGGGTGTTTGAGAGCCATGTTTGGAATCATACCTATCTGTCTGATGTTTAAATGGACTGTGAGAATAAATCTGATCTTTGAGTAGCTTCCTGCCATAATGTTTAGCCAGATGTGCTATCTAATCACATGTACTAATTGATTTTGTAAGGACAACAGAATAGAAATGATTTTAAAAAAATCTGTTCATGTTGCAAAAGGTACTTTTGGTCTTGCCCAAAGAACAACATTAAGCCCATGTTATTCTCATCTCTCACATTGCAACGTGCTCCAGGTGCTCAGAAGACTTGAGACCTGAGCCTTTGATCAGTTTCAAGGCATCAGCTAGGTGAAGTTTTCCACGTACATCAAGTCATCAAACAAAATGACTTTTGCTGCTTCCCAGGGGTAATAGAGCTCTCCAGCTCCAGAGCTGAGTCTCATGGGAGTAACTGAGCCCGTGGTCATTTGAGTAATGGCGAGGTGAAGGTCACTTGGGATCCAGTGGACTGGGCTTGCCTCAGAGTTTTGTGCTGACCTCAGTGTGCTGCCAGAGCTCAGTGCAGGCTTTTTAATGCCAGTCAATGCACATTTTGGGCTGGCTGTCCTCTGCACAGAGGTCAGCATGCACACAGCAGTCCCTGGAGTATCACAACATGTTAATCTACTGCAAAAACTACTGCTCTAACAAGCTCTTGGGGCCATTGGAGCTGCACTGCCCATGTTACTGACTTTTAATCCTCATCCAAAATCTGTAATTTTTAAGAAAAGTTTTCCTAGAGACTTTGTGCCATAACATAACTGGAAACAAAAAGCTCTTTTCTAACATCTCTCCTCAGAAGAGTGAATATATCCATTAGTATTTTATTAAATAAGTAGATAGCATTTTTGACTAGAGCAAATAAACGAATTTTATAGAATCTAATAACTGAGCCAATGACTCAAATATAAAGTTATTTTGACCCATGGAGAAAAGAAGTTCCAATATAGCAATAACAATAAGAACAAAACAGCAGTAACACCACCTCCACTAATAACAACAGAATATATACCTGTAATAACTTTTTCCTAAAACATATTAAAGACCATAAATATATTTTTAACATTTTGTGCTCAATTTAATATTTAGTCTTACACAAAAACATAAATTTTAATTGCTGGAATACACACCTTAGCAATATACTTTACCAAGGGCATATGTTTGTTTTACCACTCCTTGACATTTTTATTTGAAGGGTGGGTTTCTACTATTAGTCTGTAAACACAGGCGAGCAATTTGTCTACCTCGTACACCTCAGTAATCAGTCTGTGTGGGACCAGCACAGGATTTTCTGGTTTGCAGAATCACCTTGAGGTATTATCAATCAAGCATGATCAATCAATCATCAGGCAATGCTTTCAAATTTTTAGGAACCCTCACTTTGTTCTTGTCTTCCACCACTGCTCACAGCAACACACTGTCAACAAGGGCCTTTTTGCAGAATAAATTAAAAGAAGAAAACTTTATTTCTTCAAATCTTTCCAATCAGTACAGTATGTTTATTAATAGCTGTTGACTTTCAAAGATAAAAAACATAAAACATTTTTTTTCTCAATCTCTTATTAACTCTAAAGCTTCAATGACTTCTGAAAAGGAACTTAGCTTACAGGTGTTCTCTTTGAAAATTTAGTAAAGAAGATTATTTAACTTGGCAAAACAGTAAATCCAAATTGGGTCTCTCAATGTGTCTTGGCTCTATTTCTCCTGCTCCTTCATGTTTTACAGCAGAATGACTAAAATTCTGCTCTTCCCAGTACTCTCATTAATTTTATATACAATCACGGTCCGTTCTCCAATTCCCCACATTTTACAGAGAGAGCTTATGCCCTGTGCTGAACAGCGTGTTTCTATGACCATTCATGAGCAGAGGAGTTTGTCTCCTTTCCCTCTCCAGGAGACTGATACAAGCCTGAGTCTGGCCATGACAGTGGCTGTCACACATAGGATGGAGTAAATGCTTCTAGCTCAAAACGGGGATGTTTTCAGATGTAAAGTAAATGACATGTAGGGCACAAGGCAATAATTAGCCTTTCCTGGAATCTCACTCCCTCTGTTGGCTGCTCTGATATTTTTCCACAGACCTTCATTTTCCTTGGATTTTAGACCTTTATCTTTATACTGTGTACAGAATTTTAAAATTGTATACTTCTTTGACAGGTCACATCCATTGGTTTCCTTGAAACTGGAACAAAATGTTTATGAGGCACTAAAATGTGCTTCTTTCAGGTTTCTACCAGACATTTCTGGGTATGCTGGATCTCTGCAAGACATCAGTAGATGGAAGGTAATGTGTCAACCCCTACTCCTGTTTCCTCTGCTCTGGGCTGGTGCTACTGCTGTGGAGAGAAAGGGGGGACTAAAGTCTGCCTGGAAGCCTGCCCTGTGCAAAAGAACCTCTCTGGGTCCCTCAGGGAAATGCAGGCTCCAGACACAGAGACAGCAGCATGCTGGATTTGTGCTGATGCCTGGGGTAGTGCCATCAAATTCAGGCACGGGGAGAGGATGAAATTAGGCAAACTGGCTATACCTTAATGGTTAGGATTTTTGCCTGTAAGGAAGGTGACCAAAGGCTCTCATTTATGTGTTTATTTTTAACTCGGTAATGGCCTTAGGTCAAACGCGTGTGCATCTCAGGGAATAGGTCCATCCCCATGAAATCCCAGCTCCATCCCCTGTAACTACTGTCCTTGTCAGTCCATAATTTCTGCACTTCTCAGATGCACAATGGCCTCTCAACAAGAAGGGCTGAGAACAACCATCCTCTTCCCTTTTTCTCCTTTGTCCTTCTCCTTATACCTGCCGAGATGCTCGTTACAGTCTTTTCTAGAGGCAGAGATGGGGATATCTTCAGCCTCCTCTGAAACTTGTTTCTCATCCCCTTGCCATGGGTTGTGGTAGGTATGTATATGGTAATGCAGAAGTGCACCCATGTGCACCATGAGGAGAGGATGGAGGGAAAAGACGTACTGCTGCTGTCATCCTCTTTTTTTTTTTTTTTCTTTCTCTTTTTTTTTTTTTGTAAGAAGAACCAGCACTCTTCCATTTAAAGACTGTATGCAGAAGAGCTTTAAGCAGATTGGATACCAAATACATTATTTTAGGGGACTTTCTCTCTCGTCTTTTATTTGTAAGCCACCATTTATTTCAAGGGTTTTCCTTTATTTCATTCACATGAATAAGTGGAAAGCTCAATCAAGCCTTTGCAGAGCAACACAAAGCAATGTTACTGCTAACTAAACTTACTTCAGAATTCAAGCTGGAGAAGCTTAACCACAAAGGCTAACTGCAAAGCTGAGGAAAGAAAAGTTAACCTACAGCACTACACATGAAATAGAAATTGTGGCTGTGCCTGCGAGCCTATGTCTACACTTATTAAAATATGATGTTATACCACATTTCTACTTTTTACACTTTTAACACATAAGAAAATGGCACTCCAGAAAACTCCAGAAAGTCTCTGATTTGCACAGCAAATCATAAAATTGGAGAATGGTTTGGGCTGGAAGAAAACATTTAAAGATTATGGAGTCCCCGATCCCTGCCATGGGCAGGGATATCTTGCACTAAACCAGGCTGCTCAAAGCCTTGAACATTTCCAATGATGGGGCTTCCACAGCTTCTCTGGGCAACCTGTTCCAGTGCCTCAAGACCCTTGTTGCAAAAGATTTCTCCAGTCCAGTCTAAACCTACCCTCTTTCAGTTTAAGAATGCTTCTGGGATATGGGCACTATTTCTTTTATTGCAAAGGCTGAGTGAGTACTGTATTCGTGGTGCAGCTTAAAGCATGGTAGGAAGCCTGCTCCTTCTGATTGGACTGAGAAGTTTGTTCTGAAGTGGCTTACACACTCTCTGGCAATTTCCTCCAGACTCAGCAATCTATAAATGGTGGGGCATGTTGGTGGTGAGAAAGCTTTGGTGTACTGTGAGCTCTGAACTGCTGACCAAATTGTATAAGGAAATCTTAGAGGTATGTGATGGACCTAGAGGGTGTAAGATAGGTTTCCAGTCAGGTTGTGACCAGGGCTGGGTAAGGGTTTCAGAGAAGTAATGAGGTTGAAAGATATCTGAAAATAAGGAGATGACAGGTGAAGGTTTCATTAGTCTTCCTTGGAAAAATCCCT
The DNA here is from genome assembly GCA_013400055.1 of Nycticryphes semicollaris. Taxonomy (NCBI): domain Eukaryota; kingdom Metazoa; phylum Chordata; class Aves; order Charadriiformes; family Rostratulidae; genus Nycticryphes; species Nycticryphes semicollaris. The sequence goes on along the minus strand of VXBJ01007794.1, from coordinate 119,245 downwards.
GCACCAGTGCATGCAGACAGAACACAGCTTAAGCTGGATACTGTGGACAGTCTTGTGTGCACTCACCTTCCCAAGAGAGACTTCTGAATAATGAAGCTGGAAATACTTTTACAGAAATCTGCTTCATTTTTCATCACCTTCCTGTCTAAGGTTGAGTACTGTATACACAAGTAAGTGTGTTACACTTGCAGTGCCTTCTAAAGCAAAGAACCCTATGTTTATTGGCACACTGCATATAGACTGACTTTTAACTTCCACTTAAAAACCCACAAACTGTATCTGAAATGTATTTCCCATGAAGCTTTTCTGTATCTAAAAGAAATGCAGCCAGGATTGCTATATATAGTCAATGATCTGTGTATTTAAAGATGATAATACCCCATAAATTTATACTTGGCTACACACTAATTGCATTATGTGTGATGTCTAGAATTTATTGGCCAGTAGCAGGGTCTGTGAAACAGAGTTATCATGGTCTCAAGTTGAATCTATTAATGTATTTTTAGTGTCTCAGATTACATTGCTGCTGGGACTATGATCATGACAGTGACTGTGATGGTTACATTCTATCAACAAGTTAGGTACATGCCCTCAAGAGAAGAAAAAGCTTTGCACTTTCTGTCATGAGTGCAGAAATGATTTTACATGGACCAGTAAGGATAGCAACAGTTGCTATAGGGCTTACAGTAATTTATGCAGAAATTTCCCAGTTGCTTACATTGGACTGTCAGGTGGAAGACAATGTGTAAAAATAAGTCTAGCTCAGCTTCTAAGAACAAAACTCTTGAAACTTTTGAGTCAATAATAAATACACAAATATGGAAAATGACAAGGTGACTGTTGCAGGAGCAACAACAGTGCGGTAAAAGTACTCACTGAAATAGATAACTTGATTTTGTCAGCTGCAGTCAGTGAAATAGATCACTTGATTGTATCAGCAAATTGAATAGTATTTTGTTGCAAGATTCACCATTAAGTAAAATAATATAGCCTACTCGTTCAGAAGCTTCATGCATTGTCAAAAATATATTGGCTAGTGTACTAGCTGGGAAAAAAAGTTACAGCTTTGGTTTGCCCCGATCGGTGACATTTATACATTGCATGAGAACTGTTTAGTGGCAATTTTTAAGTTCTTCAAAGATGAGAAAGATAGGGATGATGGAGAGTCACTTTCAGTGTCTGAAGACTAGTTGTATTTCTTCCACAGTCTGCTTTGTGGCACAGACTTAAAATTAGAATAGTCTGATTTTGTAAGACCTGAAATTTATTACATAATGCATTAATTGAAGAGTCAGTTACAATAAAAAATTATGAAAAATCCATAAAAGTTAATTCTTATCTATCTAAAAAGATATGGCAAAGCAAAAAAGGTGGAAATAGGTTTCTCAGTGGTATACATCAGCTTCAATGACTTGACCTCATGATTTTGCTTTACTGAAGAAGATTACTTTTACTTGATTCAGCCACTTTCTTTGAAAAATGTTGACTTTTCAGGAAATTGCAAGCATTTTTGATGATCAACAAGCTGGATATGGCGCTCTTAGGTAGAATTACTGTTTACTAAAAGACTCAGTATAGCAACTGTGCTTGTTTCAGGAGTACTATTAGTCTAATGGCCTGTCTTCAAATCTTACTTCTTATAGTCCCTTTAAAACTCACAGAATTTATTAAGTCCTTTCCTACCTTGTAATGAGCAGTGGAGAAAATGTCTTCCTTGTCTAAACACAGTACAATTCACCAAGCCTTCCAGGTATTGATTTTGTTGAAGATAAGCTTCAAATTAAAGTTTTTCAATTGTACGCATTGAGTTTTGAAACAGATTTCAAAAGAAAGACTGCCTCCTTCATTCTATTATGTTCCTGCAGACTTTCAGAAGATTTTCACCTCCCTTTTGGTGAATAAGTGTTGATGGTGTCAAAATCTTTACAAAAGTGAGCCCTGAATGAGCTTCAGGCTTTTCTTTTTTCAGGACTTAGATGACATTTGCGGAGCATATGGCATAGTGAAGACAGAATGACTCCTGGTGCTTTCTCTAAGATGAAATAGCTTTGCAACTCACAATAATACTCTGTAAGCTCAATTGAGGTGAGAGTGCTTGAGATACTGGTCAACTGCTTGTTCAGAAGAGTTGACTTGTCTCCAAAGTTTATTCTGACCCCAAGGGCCTGGAAGAGGTCGCAAAGAGCTTTTTCCATCTTTGCAGTGTGTACTGAAAAGCAGCTTCCCTCTACACAGGTAATTCAGTGTCCCAGACTCCCAATGTTCAGGAACTGGTCCACAGCTTCTCAGTGCGCTGCACTGCACCACAAAGGGGAAAAATTAATAATGGTCAATTTTAGCTTTGCCAGTTTTCTACTGGTTATTGTCTAGATGGCAATTGCTCATTATGCCTTCCTCACTGAAGATACGCATTAGATTTAGTGCAGCCACAGCGTCAGATAAAGCTGGCTCTTGTGAAAGGGGTTTTCTGTTTAAGGAAATTTTTCATTTTCAGGTTTTTTTTTTCAAGATATTAATTTCAAGTACCAGAATTTCCTCCACCACATTTTTCAAAATCCCCATGTTTCTCTTCTGTGATTTTGTTTTGGATAGTGTTTTGGAAAAGTATTGCAAAACAAATTAAAAAATCCCAGGCAAGGAAAGCTCAGACCCTCTCCAACAAACAGAATAAATCCCGATACTTTCTGAAGAGTTATGCTCTGGACTTCTCAGATGTACATGCTTTGTGTTCCCAGGCAGATGTTTATTTAATGTTATTTAAGTAACATTTTATTCAATTTGAAACTAGGGAAGAAATGCCAAGACATTACCGTGCACCTCTTGTTTTCCCTACCTCACTCTTATCCTACTATAGCAGCTGAAGCTCTAAAAGATCTAAAGATCTTTTGTGAGGTTTTTGCAGTGTTTCATAAATGCTTCTCTTTCTGTTTCTATCCCTGATTACCATTATTTGGAATAAAATCCTGGCCCTGATGGCTACATCTGTGCTGCTAAGTGATGTTAGGCCAGTGATCATTTTCTGGCTGTCAGGCCATATGACAGAAACTATACCCAAACTCCAAGACACTTGACTTGTGCCTCCTCTAAGTGCCATGGGGCTGTAAGGCAAAATTGTTATTTTGTTTGTGTTTCCTTTCAGTTTCAAGTGTTTGAAATAATGTGGGGATTATGTAGCAGCCTCTCAGAACAGTGGTTTTATAGCAGGAACCTGAAATTATGCTGCATGCCTTTGGGTGTTGCATGAAGGCAGCTGGGGAGTTTGAAGATACAAAGCCAAGCAGGGCAGCATTGGTATTGCGCTAAATTGGGATTTCACCCTGGTCAATACAAGAAGTATTCTGTGAGAGGTTGCAGCTGGCCAAGAGTCTTAGAGATATTTTCTCAAAACCTCCTACCAGTTTTGCAGAAGCAAAAAAACCTACTTGTCATGCACTGAGCACAGATTAGCAAATACACTGAAATGCAACTATTTAAATTCCTAGTCAGTGTAAGGCTCAAAGGGATGCCAAACAGCAATGAGGAAGAAATTGTAGGAATTGGAAGATATGTCCTGGATATATTTGTAGCTTTTTCTGCAGCCTAATTAGAACGCTCTGCCTTCACAAATTTCCAAGGGCTTTACAAGTTTGTCTATTCAATGGGTGTCATTGGTACAGTTGACTCTTACTGATTTATTCTTTCTGCCTTACACAAGGTGTAGCCTTTCTTAATAATCTGGTGTCTTTAATCATCACCTGTAAACTGCTTCCAGTCTGAGCTCTGAGGTCAGAATTCTGATGAATTTTTGTCCTCATGAAAATGAAAACTTAATGTCACTTGTATTTTTCTAACCTTCTGAGAGTAAACTCTAACATCCCTCACACCTGTGCAGCTCACTTCATTTCAGAAGAGTTGCAGGGATTTTTATAGACTTAATTTTGCTTGGTTTCAAGCTCTTTCGCTGTTTAGCACTACAGGAAAATCTGATTCATAGCCCTCAGCTATAGGCTGGCCTGAAACAAAACAAAAAAGAAGAACAGAACAAAAGAGAATGTCAGCTGGACTGACAGTAATTACATTCCTTTCACTGGACTTTATTTGCAGTCCTTTTAAACAACAACAAAAGTTTCTGTATTCAAGATACTGAGCCTGATCCCTGTCTCTTACAGCACACTAATGAAAATCAAGATGAATTCTATTGATTCCAGTGCAGTTAAATCAATGTAAGAGAAATTTAAATTGGGCCCATTGTAGACTACAACCTGTCAAGCATTTATGTAGTCCAACAGTACTGCATGTAGTACAAAATAAATAAATGCAAAAAGATCCGTATCCTGACTTGTGTTGAAGCAATTGCTCAGAAATTATCATTTGAGAAATTCCTTGTAGCATGAAATTATTTGGAATACTGCACTGGTGTGAAGAAAAGATTATATGTAATGTTAACTCAGAATATGCGATATCACATATGGAAATTCAAGACTATTTTTATATTAGTCCAGATAACTGTAGTTGAAAATGGGCAGTGAAATGCCTAAGAAGAAATATAGTTGAGATGAAACAGACACTATAATTTTTATCTTTTCCCCTTGCAGCCATTCCCTTTTCCAGGTGACTGGATTCTCATCATCCCTTGCTAGCAGGTGGAAATTAGATTAACATCTGGAAGGAATACACTCTGGAAGATGTTTCCTTCTATCTGATACTGTTAATTGGACTCCTGGACTTTGCCAGTGTGCTTGGGACTGCAAGTATGTGCTATGGGTATGGACTATTGTTTTTACTATAGGTTTTCTATTGTCTTCTGAGCTCCAGCCTGTAGTATGCTTTATATGTAGGAAAAGGTATATGTAGAAATTCGTATTATGTATGTTGCAAAATGGCCTCCTAAGACATCTGGCATGAGTTTGTAAATAAGGGTGTCAGTTTGTGCAAGAACTGCGTTTTTTCCTAGTATTTTTGGGACCAGAAATAGAAACCGTGCCACTGAGTATAGAACAGCGACAAATTTCCTCCACTTTGAAAAAAAAACAAGTTACCTTTTGTGACATTGGAATATGTTTGAAAACTTTTTTTTTTTTTTAACAAATCTTTCACATCAGAGTAAAAATCTAATTCCAAATGTGTCAAATGATATGTGAAGAAATACTGGTTTTGACCACTAATATGATCTCTTAAAAATAGAACAAAAACAAACAAAAAGCCCTCACCATTTTATTTCATTAATTTGCAGTGAATGGTTTAATTTTTTTATTAAAAGTGAGTTTTAAAAACATTTGAAAACATTTTAAATGTCTGCAATTGGAAGGAAAAGATCCTCTTGACATGAAGGATTTAGTTTTCATCACACTAATAACATATATTTACTTACCAGCTCACCTGCAGTTTCTAAAATCTCCATTTTTGCCTCACAGTTTACTTTTTTTTTCTTATTTCCCCAATAAACAAAAAAAATCCATAATTTCCTCAAGCGTTATTTTTAACATACTTTCCTACATCTCTCTGTAGCCCTTCTTCTGTGTTCAGAGGCTAGGAATTAAAGATGTTTTCTGCAGGCTGTTTTCAAATCCCTGTGTAATGTAATCTGTCATTAAGCTCTGCAGTATTCAGTCAGACACATGCAGAAGAGGTTTTTGTGAGAGACTTCTTTTTCTACATTCCTATGTCTCTGCTATTCACCTTTTCCATTAACACACCCTGATGGTCCCATTAAACTCAATACCAAAGCTACCTCTGATTTCAAAAGGTTCAGGGTCTGGCTAATGATTAACACAATCTGATCTGCCTGATGCTGTGGAGCAATGCGGTGCTAAATGTATGGTCTGGAAATGAACTGCTTTTCAGTAGGATGACATTGTACACTGTCACTTCCATATCATTAATCAAAACTCATTAAGAAGGGAGTGAATTTGTCAGCTTTTCTTTTGCTACCACTACACTATTTGCTGTCAGCAGTGGCTGTCTACCAGCTGAATAAGTGCTGAAAAATGAGATCAAATGAAATAGTGAAGTCAAATGCAGATTTTCAGCCACACCAGTTTTATTAATATCAATGGGGGCTGCACAGTTGAATACCCATTATATCAGACTATAATGTAAGCCTCAGGGACAATTTCTGTCTTCCTTTTGCTACAACATTTATAATTAAAAAAGGAATCCCGCCAGCTACTTTTGGATTGGGATTTACCTGATCCAGATCAGAGATCTACCACACCAACAGAAGGCCTTGGCTCCTTGTGTCATCTTAGACAACACTTGCAAATCTCAATGGAGCCCAGGTTTTATATCTAAACACATGCTTCTATTTGCAATATGATTTGAGATATGTGAGGCTACACAGTACAAGCCATCTGGATAGCACAGGATGTCCCACTGTTGTTAATTATAAAAATATAGTGTGAAAATTGGTGGAAGACAGTATTCAGAAAGAGAGCCACAAAGAAAGTAGTGGGACAAGAATAAATAGAAAAAATAGCAATAAAAAAAATAAATCAGTGTGTTTAGGGAATAGCAGAAGTCTTGCAGACTTTCATTTAACTCAGTTCAACTGTCCTCAAAGACAGCTTCCATGCAGCCTTCAAATAACCTTTTCTGATTCAAGGTCTTCATATTCCCTAATTTTTAGTAAAACCTCTCCTACATTGTCTAGTAAGTGCAATTTCTCTTTGCTCTGAGTGAGTTTATGTTTCAAGAGATCCTCAACTCTTGAGGAAATGAATGACGTTACCTCTATGTATAAGCATTCACAATGCAAAGATCCTGGTCTAGTTCCTTTTATTTTTATAAATCTTTTTTTTCTTCCAACATCACCACCACTACTTAGAACAGTGCTTAATGGCACTATCATAGCAGCAAAATAAATAACTGTTATTCATTCCTAACTTCAATTTTTTTCCTTAATATGACAAACACTTTCCTCTGTGAAAAAATATTTTTTTGCTTTCACAAATGGGTATAATTTGTGAAAATATTAAAATATTAGAAGGTATTTGTTTGAAGCTTCTGAAAAATCTTCACTACCTGACTCAAGCCTTTGCCTTTCAGCAAATTAAGAGCTTTATGGGTTTTTATATTAAACTTTAAGGGTTTAAGATGATCTAATTCATGCCATCTAGAGAAAGTCAATCAATAGTTTCACTTTTGGAAGTGAGAATCATCAATCCATATTTTTGCCCTGGATAGAAGATTACATGAAGTTAAATGGACAAAAAACAGAAAACAAAATAAACCATGAGACCTGTAGGCTATAAAGAAGCTTGCTAGAGACATTGAAATCAGAAAGAAAACTCTGTATAGTTCACAAAGTGTGTTAAGAGTTTGCTTAAAATGACATTACCTATCACATAACCCTTCCAAAAGATTTCTGTTTCTGTGGGCTTTTTCAATGAAATCTAAACCCAGGGAAACATGTAATGATTAATATTCTTCTGTTGCTCCTGGCAACATTATCACTGCATTATCCTCCGCATACTGGGAGATTGTTGTGTAGTGGGATAGCTCCTCGCCAGTTGCTTAACTTGGCTTAGTAGAAGAGCGTACTCACCTAAGGGCAGTCTCCCAGGGTTGTGAGGAGACGGTCTTGCTGACTTAGTAGATGTTACTCAAATCTGATGTTCAAGTTTGGAGATGGGGTAGAGGTAGGTTGTTTGGTGCCTTTCCTGGATCTGATCCTGAGAAATGGGGTCAGAGAGGCTAGGGAGGAAAAGAATCAATAATAGATCAGGTGCAGATGTCTTTACAGAGCAAACTCCAAAGTCTTGTACTTGGGAACAGTCTGAAAATGTAGGTATCTAAGAAAGGAATTACTCTTCTATCTCTACATGCAACTGGACTACAATAGTCTATTTTGGAAGTGGTAAAGGAATGTCTTTCTTTCCATTATGTGAAAAAGGCTGCCTGAAACATCTGGACCTTCTGCAAAGGGTTCTAGTATTAGTTGGAGTGATCCATAATGAGATAACTGTCATTCACGTCTTTGTTTCAGACAGCCTGTGGGACTAAAGGATTAGGCAGGAGAACAGACTTTCAGATGAAATCTTAGTGGGATCTTCTTATTTTAGGCATGATGAGGAACTGTCCAATGGTAATCTTGAGATCAAAGAAGTAGCAACAGAGAAATTACTAACCTACTCAATGTTATATCTGTCTAGGCCCTGTAAAATGGTAATGCCTAGTGCCCATTATCTCTAAATTTTACTTTGGGGAAATTCTTTAAAGCATCTCCAAATTCTGATGGCAGCAGTTTTGTGGGGAAAAAAAAAAAAAAAAAAAAGTACTCTGGGGCTGCTCTCAATAGTCCCTTCAAAGAAATAAAAAGCTTGGCTTGTCAGGAGTAAGGACAATAGTTTTTGTTATCTCTGTTGTTAGTATTGCTGTTATTTTTTTCACTAAGATTATTGTAAATACACAGCTATGTTGGTTTATACATTAGATTAACCAGAATTTAGCCAACAATAACATTTCCATGGTTTTAAAACTAAAACTGTATCAATATTGTATGACCTTTACAGCACTTTAAGTAATCAACTCTTTGAACTTCTTTGAAATTTGTCTTCTGAAAGAGGTTTCCCTGCATTTCTGCCTAATTTATTTAACCGTAGAGTACCTTCTGTTCCTCTTCTACCCTCTGAAGTTGTAGCCATTATATTCATCTGGGCTGATAATGTACTTATCTGGAATCTTTCCATCTCAAACGAGGTAAGATACATTGATTTCTCTTCTCCTAAAATAAATAATACAGTAATTCAGGGTGGTGCATATTTTGGTTCTGTCAATATGAGTAGCAGGTTCTTAGCTCTACTCGTGAATAGAGAGCATTTATTTATAATAGGATAATATACTCCTGCAGGAGCAGGAAACTATTTTGAAAATATCTCAAATATTTAGCTTTGAAAGAAAGTCATATAATGAAAAATCAGGGCAATACTATATCAATATAAAATATTACATAGCAAGCATTTGCTGTTCAATAAATTAAACATTCACTTTGTTTAACTGGCTGGCAAACAGCTTAAGTGTTTTTAAGTATACATAACATGGGCTTTTATTAATAAATTGCAATTTAGTATATCACACAGGTTCTGACCCTATGGTTTTCCAAAACAATGTGGATACGTCAAATTCCTAAATGAAGTATGCATTCACAGGAATAGCATGTGAGCCTGTAGCAACTGTATTTATGAGGAAATGATCACTCACCTGTATTTCATGCCCAAAGATAATAGTGACTTTTCAGATCCATAGCATCTCTTAAACTACTACACAATCCACTCGTGGATTTCAGTCAAACTGTCTTGCGTTGTAGAGCTTTCGGGGCAACTTGTTAAAAATAAGCAACAATATCAAGTAAATCCACCGTTATCTCAGTTCACTGAAGAAACCCTGCTATTTTCTTATTTCCTTGATTTCTGTATGTAATTGATTGAGATGACATTCCTTTTTTCATTGGTACTCTTAATTTTTTATAGTGGTTCATCTAATAGGCAGGACTCTAGGGGTCTTGAAGCTTCCAGCTGAATTACTTTTTTCAGTGAAGAAATGATGGATGAATTCCATGCCCACTCTGTCTGTAGCAGCAGATCTTCCTGCAAAGTCATCTTGTCTCATGTTCTCATGTTCTGTTTTTCACTGCAGGGTTTACTAACTTCAAATGTGAATAATCTGTCCTAGTTTGCTGAACTACAACTCTTTCCCGGCCCTCACCCTCCTTGAAAACATTCTTACCCATATTTGGTTTAAGAGTAACTGTGGTTATAGTTTTGAGGGTCTTCAGTGACAATAAATTATTTTCTAATTAGATGTCTGGAAGGACCCTATAAAATAGAGTTAAATACTTTTATTTTGATGTTTACCTTCTAATTGGGGAAAAATCCTTAAACTTATTACTGTGTGTTAGAATTTAACAAGAAAATTTCACCCTACCATCTAGGTTATTATAATGTATTTAATGCAATTTTTTGTCAAAAAATAGAATAGATAAGCCCTTAGAGAGAATGGGTATGCAATTCCCCCCAAAAAAATATTGTGATACAGAAACAAGGAAAAAAAAAACTTTGTTATGATCACCACCTTTTTTAATTCATTACCCTCAAGTTATGTAACTAGTTAAAGAAAGTAGAAAAGCATTACAGAAGCCTTCTCTTTGCAGACATCTAAAGGAAGTGAGATAGGTTTCTGCAGTACTCAAAGCCTGGTAAGGGACTGTGCAAAAAATAACTGCAAAACTGAGGGGCTTTTTCTAAGATACCTGGTTTGCATTTTTGCAAATGATAGCTTTGGAAGTAGTCAGTATGCAATTAAAATATGCCTTGATAGAAAAAATTTCCCTTCTTGGTTTCCCAAATTATCTAACTGGTATCATCAAGGGCTAATGAAATAAGCTTTTTATCTATGTGTTGATAGACTTTGGTATTTGCATAATTAAAAAAACACATTCATTTTGATTAATTTCAGCTGTAGATAGATGTTGAAAATATAGTATTTACAATGTCCTTTTGTAGTTATACATTATCTGTTAAGGTCAATGGAAACCATCACATCATCACTGTCCTCTTTACCATTAGCTGCATTATCATTTTTGTTATCATCTAGTTGTTTCTAGATAAACTATCTGATTTAAAATCCCATCATAACAGGCATTGTGAGGGCTTACCATAATAAGAAAACTTTGCTTCTGCAGCTTATATGATATTGCATTACAATATCGTGGTTTAAAGGATGCTGCAAAAACAGCAAAAGCCATTTGAAAAGAATGTCCTCCACAAAACCCCCCAAATTCCTTTGTCATTCTGGCCCATGCCAAGATCCTCAGGTCAGCATAGACACATGATTTAAAGAATATAAATTTTCAAGAGAACTACTCAGACCATTGAAGGTAAGCACATCTAAACACCTCTGTAATAACATGTTGAGGATGTATAAAAAAAAGGAAAAAGGAGGGATCCATGCAGTGAGCTAGTTCTTGTAGATAAAAGTATTTTCATGTTTCATATTTCTAATATGCAGATTAACCATCCATCATTTATTTGGCACCGGAGTTTCCATGTAATCTATTTATTTTCTGTGGAAGATTGACACTACAGTTCTACTAACCTTATTTGAAATACACACAAACATTGACAGGTGGGAATTTATCAAGTGTATAAAAAACTTTCTGGGCATTCTGAGGAATTGCTTGCTTTGCCAAAGGAATCAGACAAAATCTTTCCAGTGTCTTTTCCTCTTTTTTTCTGATCTACCCTTGCACAGTCACGTGAAGTCTGTGAATATAATAGAATTTTCTGAATTTCTCCTAATGCAATTTTTTAAAATTATTTTTAGTTAGAGCAAAGTGCAATAACCTTAATTCATTGAGGTGCTTATATACACTCATACCCCTGGTAACTTTCTTTGACAGGAAGACACTTTTGGACAGACCTCAGGAAAAAGAGCAGTAGCAGAAAAAAGAGCATGTAAACTGTGGTGGAAATAATGAGGAGAGAAGGTTATCTGTTGACTGGAAAAAATGGCTTACCCATCACTTGTAGCTAAACCATTTCCAGGACTGGAAAAAAAGACAGACAATGCACAGCGATAACCACTAGGCAGTCACAGCATCTTCTGAGGAGACTACAAGCCTGTCAGTCTGACCTTGCTGCCTGGGAAGGCCATGGAACAGATCATACTGAGTGCCACTATGGAGTGAATGATGGATGCCCAGGTGATCAGGCCCAGCCTGATCATGAAAGGCAGGTCCTGCTTAACAAGGCTCATCTCCTTCCATGACAAAGTGTCCCACTTGGTGGATGAGGGAAAGGTTGTGGATGTTGTTTACCTGGACTTTAGTACGGCCTTTGATACAGTCTCAAACAGTATCCTCCTGGAGAAACTGGCTGCTTGTGGCTTGGATTGTAGCAGTCTCTGCTGGGCTGAAAACTGGCTGGAAGGCTGGGCCCAGAGAATGGTGGTGATTGGAGTTAAATCCAGTTGGTGGCTGGTCACGAGTGGTGTCCCCCAGGGTTCGGTACTAGGGCCAGTTCTCTTAACATTTTTATCAACGGTCTGGATGAGGGGATTGAGTGCACCCTCAGTAAGTCTTCAAATGACACTAAACTAGGTGGGAGTGTCAACCTACTTGAGTGTAGGGAGGCTCTGGATTGATGGGCCATGGCCAATGAGATGAGGTTAAATAGTGGCCAAGTGCCTGGTCCTGCACTTGAGTCACAACAACCTCCATGCAGCACTACAGGCCTGGGGAAGAGTGGCTGCAAAGCTGCCTGGCAGAAATGGACCTGGGGGTGTTGGTTGACTTGTGGCTGAACATGAGCCATCAGTGTGCCCAGGTGGCCATGAAGGCCAACAGCATCCTGGCCTGTATCAGGAACAGTGTGGTGAGTAGGACTTGGGAGTCCCCCTGTGCTCAGCACTGGTGAGGCCCCATCTTGAGTATTGTGTGCAATTTTGGGCCCCTTAGCACAAAAAAGACATTGAGGTGCTGGAGCGGATCCAGAGAAGGGCAATGAAGCTGATGAGGGGTCTGGAGAGTAAATCTTATGAGGAGAGGCTGAGGGATCTGGTGTTATTGAGCCTGGAGAAAAGGAGGCTGAGGGGAGACCTTATTGCTCTCTACAGCTACCTGAAAGGAGGTTGTAGAGAGGTGGGGGTCATTCTCTTCTCCCAGGTCAGAGGTGATAGGACAAGAGGAAATGGCCTCAAGTTGTGCCAAGGGAGGTTCAGATTGGATATTAGGAAACTTCTTTGCACTAAAAGGGTTATCAAGCGTTGGAATGGGCTGCCCAGGGAAGTGGTTGAGACACCATCCCTGGAGGTATTTAAAAGACAAGTTGACGTAGTGCTCAGTGACGTGGTTTAGCAATTGGTTGTTGTTTTTTGTCAGAGTTAGGTTGAGGTTGGACTAGATCTCAAAGGTCCCTTCTAACCCAGGCAATTCCATGATTCTGTGATTCTATGACTGGTGGCATGGAGGAGTGAGATTTAGTTCCTGAACATGCTGGACTGAGAGCAGATAAGTCCTTGGGCACCTGGCTGGTAGCTCAACTCTGCTAGTGCCCTTTAGTAGCCAAAATACTCTTCCATAAAGGACAACCTTTCTGTTGTGTATTCTATTTGAATGTGTGCCAGTTTTCCTGCAGTGTCATGTTTGTCTATTCTTATTATATTAAAGATGCATAATTCCATAACAGCAAACATTACACAGTGAACAAGGGGAATTTGCTGGCCTTTCAAATTACAGTGTCTATATAACTATGATAAAAAGCTCTTAATCCAAAAGAATAGTGTTGCAAAATTGGACCAACAGAGAAAATTAGGACAGAAGAATGCATCAGAAAAAAAGGGATTTTTGCATAAATATGTTTAATAAAGTAAATTTAATTGTGCATTTCAATAAAAATGACAGGTGGTCAAATGTATCTAGGAGGGATCATAGAAAGATAAGAGTATAAGCTTCATTGCCAGCTTGAAGTTGTCACTTAAATATCATCCACTGAGTTTATTCTGCTGCGAACAAGCAATTGGAAGAAAAGATGTTTGTGTGGGTAAAAACTTTTTTGTGAGAAAGCTGATGGGCAAGCTGATGATCCTTTCCAAGTAAAAATGTTTCTATGTTCCACTGGTAGTGGTCTTAGCAGCTTTCTATCAAGATTTTACACCAGTATTGCTGTGACACACATAGGAGTTTGGGAATGTTAGGTCATGTAATTAAAGTTTAATCATGGAAAACACAAAGACTCCATGAGGATCAGAGAGTTATGATAGATGGAGAAACACTGGTAGTTTAGTTGATGAAAATGGGACCAAAATCTCCAAATAAAACATTGGCTTTAGTTCTGCATGCAGAGTATTTTCTCTTAGGATGAGAAGAGAGTGAACTAGGGACTTTCACACTAGGTTTCAAAAGCAGCATTTTCATGCTGTAGGACAAAGCATTACAGATCAAATATTAGAAAGCAAAATGTTGCAAACAGTCGTCATACCCTCTGGATTAATTGGACATCGCCTACTGGTTGTGTGGAATCCTGGGAAATGCAGGTGCAAGTTTGTCAGATTTCCACGTTTTGGCTTTATATACATGCTTTGAGCAGAGGTGTTTCTTTCATCCTTTGCCTCCTTGGTTGGCTTTAAACAAATTTTCTCTGGAGAGAGAGACTTTCTCACTCTGAAGAGGGATTCTTTGTCAGGAATTTTAGTGACAGGACAAGGGGTAATGGCTTTAAATTAGAAGAGGGGAGATTTAGATTAGATACTAGAAAGAAATTCTTCACTGTGAGGGTAGTGAGGCACTGGAACATGTTGCCCAGGGAAGCTGTGGATTCTCCATCCCTGGGCATGTTTAAGGCCAGGCTGGATGGGGCTTTGAGGAACCTGTTCTACTGGGAGGTGTCCCTGACCATGGCAGGGGGGTTTGAAACTTGATGACCATTAAGGTCCCTTCCAACTCTAACCATTCTATGATTCTATGATTCCTCAGACTTGTTTGGTATTCCTGTGTTTTTGCATCAGGGAGGAAGGAACAGACATGTGCATAATGTTTATAGTACTGATCCAAAAGACTTTCTGAATATTCTGTGTGTCCACAGTGCTTGCTATATCTCCCTACATAATAAGCTTTGAAGTTCACGTTTCCCAGCACTCACATCTGTCACATTGCATGCTGAGCCTTTTTTCCTCATCTCCTGCATGACCAGAGTAAAGACTTGCAATCATTTGCTGAGCATTTGGAGCTGGCAACCAAACCTCAGCATCACAAGTGTACACACCAGATGGCAAAATCTTTGAACGTTTGATTTTATTTCCTGACCATTTGGGAGCATTAAGAACTCTCATGAGGAAAGAAATTGTAGCATGCTAAAAGCAACATATAAAATAAGGGCAATTGCGGAAGTGATTTCCTAATTAAGTAAAAACAAACGTTTTCCTACTATATGCTATGGGGAAAGCACTTTACAATTTAGATGAGCTTTTAAAACATACTGTGACATGTTTAATTCAACGCAATACTGCATGTTTAATTTTACAGATGCTTACTTTTATAAAAGGAATGCACAGAAAAAGAGGTGGCTGGCTCATGTTTAGAGGGAAAATGAAGCCACACAGGCTTGCTGGCATAACACATACACCAGCACGTTTTATGTCAGTAGGACGGAGTTGCTTTTACGCACCTTCATAAAGCAGAGTGGTATCTAAGGAAGAAAAGTGGGGAACAAGTGGGAATTGGTCAAGAAAAGGTAGAAGTTGAGCCAGTACATCATACTTTCAGACTCAAACAATGTTGCACCACAGAATGTTCCATGCAAAGAAGCAGCTTTTTCTGAGTTGCACACCATTATCTGATATTTTTATTTTAGAGAGGTAGTATGCATGTTTTTCAGTGCATAATAAAATGACCTGTAGAATTTACCTGTAGAAAGAGTATTTAAATACTGAATTGAGGCAGCTGTCAGCATTTTTAATATTAATAATTTGAAAGATAACTGATAGGAATGAGAGATTGTGGCTGTGGGTCATGAGACCAGGGCAGGTTTGCAACCTTGAAGATTTATCTGGAACACAAAGATTTGGTTTGAAGTCCTAGCCTTCATACATTTCTATGGAATTTTTCTTGTTGACTTTGGCAGGTCTTAGATCTTCATTTTCCTGGGGACTTAATATATAAAATTCCAATATGTGAAACAAGCAGATATTTCCTGCTCAGAAAAAGTGAAATGAAAATGGAAGTGATTACAGATCTGAACACGACCCATACACATTACAAAAATGATTCATGTGACATCGTCAGCCCTTGTTCTGGTTGGTAACTTCAACCTACCAGACATCTGCTGGAAATGTAACACAGCAGAGAGCAGGCAGGTAGGAGGAGGTTCCTCGAGTGTATGGAAGATAAATTCCTGACACAACTGGTAGGAGAACCTACCAGGGGAGATGCTTCGCTGGACTGACTGTTCACAAACAGAGAGGGACTACTGGGAGATGTGGCGGTTGGAGGCCATCTTGGGCTCAGTGATAATGAATTGGTCAAGTTTTCAATCCTTAGTGATGTAAGGAAGGGAGTTAGCAAAACCTCCACCTTGGACTTCCGGAGGACAGACTTTGGCCTGTTCAAAATGCTGGTTGAGTCCCTTCGGAGACAAAGGGGCAAAGGGGTCCATAAAGGCTAGACACTCTTCAAGAAGGAAATCTTAAAGGCCCAGGAGCAGACTGTCCTGAAGTGTTGAAAGATTAAAGAGCAGAGAAAATGGCCGGCCTGATTGAATAAGGAGCTTTTAATGGGTCTTTGGAAAAAAAAAAGGAGGGTTTATCACCTTCGGAAGAAGGGACAGGCAACTCAGGAGGAGTACAGAGATCTTGTTAGGTTACACAGAGAGAAAATTAGGAAGGCAAAAGCCCAGCTGGAGCTCAACGTGGCCACTGACATAAGGGAGAACAAAAAAAAATTTCTATAAATATATCAGCAATAAAAAGAGCCAGGGAGAATCTCCACCACTTACTGGATGCAGGGTTGAACATAACAACCAAGGATGAGGAGAAGGCTGAGTTACTTAATGCCTTCTT
>VXBJ01007794.1:77804-101357 GCA_013400055.1 Nycticryphes semicollaris | reverse complement strand
GAGGTGGTGGAGTCACCATCCCTGGAGGTATTTAAGAAACATGTAGATGTGGCACTTCAGGGCATGCTCTAGTGGCTGAGATTGTAGGGAGTGTGTTGTGGTTTTGTGTATGGTGGGACTTCGTGATCTCAGAGGTCCAACCATAACAGTTCTGTGATTCTGTGACATGCTTATTGATGTGTTGAGGAGGGAAGGATTTTGTATTTTTGATCTTATTTTGATTATTGCTGCGTAGAGAGGGGAAGTAAAAAGCTACCCACCCCCACATCCTAACACTTATTTTGTGCTGTTTCTTTGAAATGACTATGATACAGTTCCTGTGATCCTTCAAATAATTGAAATGATGTCTTTCCATAATGTCTTTGAATGGCACAGGTTTTTGTGAGCCTTTGAAAAACACATATGAATTGAAGATAATTAGAGAAATCTGTGGTTTTTGGAATATTGCAGGCATTGTTTCCTTGGTGGGGAGTAGTCCTGTATACGAGAGGGAAAAAACAAAGAGATCTCAAAGTATGTTTATTTTAAATATTCAGTGATATACTTGGACTATCAAAAACATTTCTGATTTCAAAGCGAACTTACTTAGCAGGGGCCTATAGGATGATGTCGGGAGACCTGAAAGGGCTGTTTCCACTTTGCCATCTCTCTCTTTTCACTGCAGTCCCCAGAAGGGTAGTTTGGTTTTGGAGTCTAGGCTGCCTTCGAGTCAGCCACAGCCAACAGACTGCCTTTCAGTAAAAATTCAGGTTTCTCCTCTCTGTGCTTGGCAGGGCTGAGTGCCTCTGGGATGTGGTGAAGGCATTTTTATTTGTTTTACTGTACCAGAGGGCACTGAAATAACTCTTCTGAGCCAGCACTCTATCTTTTCCAAGAATATCAGTACACAGAAAGCCTGACAAGTCAAGAAATGGGAGGAAGGACGTATCCTCAAACCCGTGTATTTCACAGTGGTACTCAAATGCCCATGTGTCCTAGGAGCCTTATCCCTGTGGAGTTCATAGTCAAGAAGAAAATATACAGTTTGGGGGCAGAATTAGCTTGCCACACAACAACAGGGGCTGCTTTGTTACTGGTTTTAAAGCAGTTCTGTAAATTAGTGTGGCATGATGAGTGCCCAGGTCACGAACCTTTACCCAAGTGACTTCAAACACTATTATACTCCCACCATGGTCTGTGGTCCTACAGGACAGCAGGAATACTGGTACCTAACACTTCCCCACCAATTCCTGGTCTGAAAATCTATTGAAAGCATGAGACAGCCGTTGGAGGAAGATGACAGGGTACTGATCATAGTACCTGCGAGAGACACAGTTAGTTGTTTAACAAGGGATTTTGCTGGATCTACCATTGCATCAGCTCCTCATAACTAGAAGTGCCACAATGTTAGCATTAGTGGGGGCCCTCCCTGGCAGATAAAAGGTGTCCTCTAGCAAACTAATCAAGGTGGGGGCAGCTGTCATTACTGCTTTTCCCATTCTTGCCCTTCTGGGTGTCTACTTGGGAATTAAAAGCTAGAGGTATGGTCCTGCTGAGGTGCCTGATTCTTAGTGATGTCACCGTAGAGGCCTGTCAATAGAAGTAGAATTCCAAATGGCAGGGAAAATCTACTTCATCTGCAGTCCTTGCATTAAGTGAGATCATGACCATCTCTACAAAAATCATCATCAGAGTCTGGCATTCAGCTTCATGTAGGTGTCTACCTACATCAGCTACCATCAGCTCTCTTCAAGTGTTGTGGAAAGAAAAGGGGACTCTTAGAATAAGATTAATCTGACTTATTTTAAACATCCTTTTCAGGATGAAATACAATCCAAAAGTGCTTGTTTCACTCCAGTGATTATAAGAAGAGTTGGGGTGACTAACTCAGAAACAGGTATTGTGTTCCACTCAATATTGGTCTCAGGTTTAGCAACAGCAGGGATCAATTCTATAAGGAGAGTCGGTGGATTAGAAGTTTTCCTCATGACTTGTTAGGATTGATAAAAAATGGCTAGGAGGAATATTTGAATTCCCATCTCTCTCCCCTCTGGACCTTCAAAACCTCGGTTATTCTCATGCAGAAAACTGCTGTTTTGACTTCATATTAGGCTCAGACTAAGTGGAGAGCATATTTGATGCTAATAACCAAAGAAGAGAAAATGAATATGTCACAAACAACGAGTGATGTCCTGTCACTAGACACCACTGGAAATAGCCTAACTCTGTCTTTTTTACATCCTCCCTTCAGATATTTCAATGTATTAATGAGATGCCCTCTGAGCCTTCTTTTCTCCAGGCTGAACAGTCCCAGCTCTCTCAGACTTTCCTCATAGGAAAGGTGCCTCAGTCTCTTAATCCTTTTAGTGCCCTTTAAGTGGAGTCTTCAGTATGTCCATGTCTCCCATGTACTGGGGAATCCAGAATGCCTTAAGGTCCTCAAGCTTTACCATAATTTATTCTGATACAGTCTGGTTACTGGTTTTAAAGCAGTTTTGAGTAAATTACTCAACTTGTCTTAATTTGATAACAACTTTTGGTCATTTGCACTTAAGCCCACAGTGCTGTTATTTAATATTTCTATTATTATTATTGTCTTTATTATTTGATTTTGTTATTTCTGCATATTATTGTTATGAGGACTCAGTAAGAGTACAGTGGGATCCACTCAGTGCAAAATCACTATATAACTAGCCAGATGTCCCACATTGGCATTGCTCAATGGATCTTCACTGAGGACATTGTATGCGACCGGTTCATTCAGTGTTTTACAAGTGTCATAAGAATATTAGAAATCTGCAAGTGCTAATAGAAATATGCCTAAGATTGGAAGGCTGAATAAGAAGAGTAATACTACCCAACGTATCACGTCCGGTAGAATTATATTTGAGTGCTTTGCTGTTAAACAAGTAAATTAGACTAGACTGTAACAAGTGTCATTTGCTTGAACTTGTGAAATGTGGAGAGATTTTAAGGCTGGAAGGTGAATGTGGGTTAAAAACTTGACTGTTTGGCTTTTTATGATCACTTTATATCTGACCAATAAAAAAGGAACTGCTGCTACTGCTGGCTGTGGCATTCTGACGATGCCCTTTTTGTCCATGAAATGACTAGGGAGGGAGGAAAATAAAACAAACTTGCAGTGTCTGCTGCATCTGTGACCCCTCTCACTTTACTCATGGACCTCTGCTGACATTTCTATCAACTTTTGTGCTGGAGAGAAATGATCCTTCTTTAGGCACTCAGATTTTTTTAGGCAAACAAAAACATGTGGCTTCTTTATTTTTTCAGATAGACTGGGCTTTTTCTTCTTTTTATATCTCAGAATATATATATATATATATTCTGATGTATCTGTGGAGCCGAAACTGCTTTATGTCACCTCCAACTTCTTAGCTCTCCTGGTAACACCTTTAATGTAAAGTATGGTGCAATAACAGCATTTTATATGTTCTAACTATTGTACAAGAGTATTATTACGTAGACGAGTATTTCATAACTCTTGTGGGAGTTTCAATATCCATTAATCCAATAGTTTCTGTATAGTTTTATTACAGTACTATTAACATGCCATGTCGCCACTTCACCAAAAAGTCCGCTTTCTTGAGGGTTTTCACAGCTTGCTCATTATAAACAACTTTGGATACTGCTTGCTAATTAGCTAGCGACATTCAGAAGGTCATCAACAACGAGAGTATTTGTGGCTGGTGCACTGCTGTTATTTATTTATGCAAGACTGTCACAAGAATGGAAATTAGTTTGTATTCTTTTGACTCAGATCTATACAAGAAATATACAAGAAAATGGTTTGCAGTCCTTTTGTCTAAGCTGTTAGATGTCCTAACTCCAGCATCTATCTGTTGTAAAGGCAAGGGAACATAAAAAGACCTTTTCTGTGCCTTCTTTTTTGGTACTTTTAATGATAATCATATTACCTGATTAGAAGCAGGCATAAAGCATCCTGAACGGTTGGATCTGATTCTATCAGGTATTAGTGAATGATTTATTGAAAGCATTTGAGACTACTATTTTAAAAATCTCTTTCGAAATTCTGGAAGACAAACCTTGTCTCTTAGATATTCCTAAAAGTGGTTTATAAGAAAGGCATGTCTCTGTTTGTCCTTTCTCAGCTGACTCAAGGAATGACGAACTTGGTGCTCAGTAGACAGATATCTTGACCTATGAAATCATGATTTGATTTTGTGGTTATTGTTCTCTCCTGCACAGACTTGGCAGTCAGCTTTGGAAAGGGAGATGAAAAAGAGGCAGGAGTGAAAATGTAAAATTGTTTTTAAACTTACAAACATTTATGCCCAAGTAACTTTACTTATGTCAGCAGGAACACAGTTGCTTATACTGTTACAGTATGCCTTGTAATAATTTGCTTTTAAATAAATATCTGTAACATCTAACCATGGATAAAGTTCAACATTGGATTGAGGATGCAGTAAAAAAAGAAATAGTAACTGCAGTAAAAATATATGTATAATAGTAATTTCCCTTCAGTTTCCCAAATTTGTTTGACTTGTCATTTATGCCTCAATGCTTTTGAACTTGTTTACTTGTTTTAAAGCAATTTGAACTGTGAACAAGGTTTTATTATCTGATAGACCTCATATAGGATATGTCAGTTGGAACTGGAACATTTTTATGGAAAGCTGTGTCCTTTTCAGAGATACAACAGAGATTTTCAGACTTCTTAGCAAATCATTAAGTTAATGCAGTTTTACTGTGTTAAGAGGGATATTTTTATTGCTTTGGACTTATCTACATTTTCTTTTTTGAGGAAAGCTTTTTTTAAAACAGTATTATTAAGTCTAGCCTGGGAGAAAAGCACTCTTCTGTTTGCAGAATAACATTCTTTTTCATCCTCCTTTAACACTTGCTAAGTAGAATTGAAAAAATGTAGGCCTTATTACCTGTTGGCAAAGTGGAGAGTGGAGCTTGCTTTAAAACAAGTAACTACTGCTATGCGGTCCCTATGCAGGCCCTTTCTTAGTGTGGGGAGCATGGAACTGGACCCAGCACTCCAAATGTATCTCACCAAGGATAAGTAGAGAGGAAAGATCACCTTCCTCAACCTGCTGGCAATGCTTATCCTAACACAGTCCAGGATGCTGCTGGCCTTTGCTGCAAGGGCACGTGTTGCTGGCGTGTGGTCGCCTTCTTGTCCACCGAGACCCTCAGGTCCTTTTCTGCAAAGCTGTTTTCAGGGAGGATTAACCTTATAATGCCAAATTTGCTTTGGAAACTGTGATTTAAACTCAAAGGCTGAGATCTGCATTAAGGCTTAAATGTGTCAATGCCGAGTGTCAGAGAGCTGCAGAAGCTGAGATTGGTAGGTAAGGAGGTCTGCAGTGGGCATGAGTATGTGCCTTGGAATATCACCAGTATGTTTATTGAGGGCTCACCCAAATTAGATCTTTGAGCAGGAAGGTGCCTACTCCAAGTGACAGTGAAATACTGGGAATAAACATGTGTCCTAAAACCCATTCTCCGTCTAGTCAAATTCCTTCCCCAGAGCCTGCTAAAGGCAGTAGGTGCCTACAACAATTTCCTGAAAAACTTCATCCATAGTCACTTCCTCCTTTTTTCCCCTAGGAACATAGTTAGGGCCCTTATTCAGTGTTTTGAAGTGTCAGTTTTAGGTTTTTAATTTTTTTGAGCAGGATCTCTTCTCAGCAGAGTGCTCTGGAGTCAAGTTTTAAGATTAAGTTCTTGCACTTCACATAACAATATTAAATATTCACTGGGTGCAAGACAGCAGAAGATTTTTCAGCTTTGTGAGTCATCTGTGAGGCAAAGGCCGGAACCTTGCTTATACAACCTTTCCATCCCTTCTCATTCCCTCGTCTTTAATTGTTTTATACCAAATGTGAAAACTTCAGGAAAAAAGGTAGAGAAAACCCTTTCATCTTTAGAAGATTATAACACTTTTCCCGGCTAATGGATGTAGGTCACAGATACTCTGCAAATTTCATCCATAAATCCATTTGAAGAGACTATTTTTCATCACACATTTATACAGTACGTAAAAATTTGAGTCTGTATTACTTTAATTAGGAATCCAAACTCTGCAGATTGCTGCAGCAATGAAAGTAGTGTCTACTGCGTATGACACATCTCTATTATTTTTACTTGAGTTGTGACGGTGTATTTCTCCTCACTGAATGGCAAAGTGAACCACCTGGTCAGGAGAAGAGAAAAAGTTTAGGAATATAGTCTCCTTTTAAGAAGTAATCATGTTAATGTCAAAGGAGCAAGATGTCAGAAAAAATGTCTGTAAAAGATCAGAAATATGAGTAATAATAATAAATGAGTTAGGTGTGCTGTATTCCAGAAACAGACATTTAACAATTCTCCTTAAAAGCAAATGATTAAAAACCAATTGCATAGCATATTAGCCTCAGCAGTAGTTTTATTTGACATTAGGCTGTTATAAAATGTTAAATCTTGATGCTGCTAAAGTATATTTCTGGGTAACTGCACCCCTTTATCATGGCCATTGCCACAGAGACCAGCTTCAGGGCAGGTAAGATGGGGCTGGGGAAGGGATCTGCAGCAAAAAGGGCTGATGAAAAGCCCTTTCAGATGCTTTTTTGAAGCTGGGAAAACCTCCCTGCTTGTGCTGGGGGCTGTCAGCTGGTGGGCAGGCTGCTGAGGGAGCTTGGATGGAGCCAGCACCTCCCACGGTTGATCAAGCCACCAGGTTATAAGAAGGCTCAGGGAGGGCAGAGACTAGTCTGTGCCCACACAGCATCGAGCGAGGAAGCGGTGCCCGTGTGTGTGCCCTGGCAGCTGAGTGCGGCCTGTATGGCCTGCGCAGAGCCTCTGCCCATGTACAAGGTAAGTTCCGTCCCTCTACGTGGTCAGAAGACTCGGGCGCTCATCACAACTGACCTTCAGGCTGCAGCAGGGTAGTTTTAGGCTGAACACTGGGAAAGAATTTTTCACAGAAAGAGTGGTCAGACACTGGAATAGGCTGCCCAGGGAGGTGGTTGAGTTACCATCCCTGGATGTGTTTAAGAGTCATTTAGATGTGGTGTTGGGCGATATGGTGTAGGAGAGAACTTTGTAGAGTAGGGCTGATGATTAGACTCAATGATCCCAAGGGTCTTTTCCAACCTGAATGATTCTATCATCATAGCTATTAGGAGAAAAATTCCAGGTTAAATCACATTTTGCCTGCTTTGAGCTATTCATGATGTCCCAAATGCTTTTAATTATCGTGGAATGAACATGTATTTTCTGGGGTCCAGCACCAAGGCGACATCCTGAGGTCAGGGCAAAGCCTGTACTGTGCAGAACAGAGGGAAGTGTACCACTTCATAAGTCTCTACTGACTGTCCGTGCCTGAGGTGGTGTTACACCTTGGAAGACAGTATTTCTTGAAGAACTTCTGAGATAACAGGTATTGTGCCTATAAGTCTACAATAGTTGTTTCGTTCTTACATTGTTCTCCTTCATGTTTTCTTTTTGTCTGGTTCTTTTCTCCTGTTGTGTTTCAAATGGATTCTTTTTTGCTGATCACAATCAGCAATAAAAACTCTCACTGGCCTCTATTTTTCTTGAGAGAATTCATCATTCTTCAGTTTTATGTGTTGAAATCCACTGTCTTCTACATATAGCTGCAATGACATCTGGGTAACCCTATCAAGAATATAATACAGTAGTTACAGTCAACTTGGACTAAAAGGTCATGTGAAATCTGCATATGAACAATACTGTGGCCCTATTTAAAAAGAAAAATAATTAAATAGCATGTCTTTACATATCTCATTCACTGAAAACATGACTTCCTGAAGACTCTGGGCACGTGGCTTTGGAGGTTCAGTCACAGATTTGTCTGCCCACCTATGGACATATTGGGAGTTAGCTCAAAGTTGCTTCTTGTTTCTTTATGGTATTTATGAGGTCTCTGTCGCTATGCCAACACAGATTTCCATTAGAACAAGTCAAGTTCTGTAAGAACAAGAACAAGTTTAAACCTCTGTGATTTGCACGTGTCCTGTAGAAACTCTTCTCACATATGTTGTGCCCATTCATGAAACAGCTCCTAAATCTTTAACTCCAAACCAACTCCTTAATGATAGCATGAGTGTTTACGTGTTCCAGTGTTCTTCAATTTCAGTTCACTGTTCTAGGCTCTGAGGAAGCTATTAGGTCATAGAAAATAGAAGACATCAAAATGTCTGTCCTCTGGTGACTGCAAGAAAACACAGATTAGAGAATTAGAGCTCAAGGTAGGATCACTAAAAGGATATCTATTTGTTAAGTCCTTAAGTGGAAACATTTTGGAAATTAGATTTCATATGCAGAGATTAATTGGGAGACTGAAGTGCTTGGGTGTGCATAAGTCTTGAGGCATTAGAATCCACTGTCATGGAAATAAAAGTACATTCCTATTTTACTCTGCTGCATGGGTGGTGGCACAGCCTGAGCCATGGCTGTCCTTCGTTGTACTGGTGGCTAACAAAAGCCTGGGATGCTTTGCACTGAGACAAAGACACTAAATGAACAGAAGCTATGCTGAGGACCTGGTCCGTAGTCAGCGAGGGTGATGCACAGACGGCAATATTTGTCTTTGCAGTCTTAAGTTTTGTTTTTCTCACAATTAATTGAATTATGCATCTCCAGTTTTTTGAGTTTTCATATTTGCGAAACTCCAAAGAAACTTGAAATGTAGTGAGTCCCATAGCAGGCCCTGTTGAATTATTTCAAGTGCAAAACCAGAAATGAGTCTTGGTTATTTCTGAAAATTTTAGCCACTAGTTATTTGACCTTTTGGATAAGTTGAAGCCTTGGGGTGAAAGAAATATGTGGACTGGAATATTATTATAGACCTACAGAGACTTTAACATGGCTCATTGTATTCTACTCAGACTCTACTTCTTTTTCAGACAAAAGTGCTTTGAAAAAGTGCCTTGTCTTAGCACTGAAACTGTCTCTGAGACACAGCTCAAGTGCACAAGGGAAAATTCTTGATCATTCCTGCTCTGCTAACTGGCTAGGATCTTGTGCTTTATTTACAACTTCCCTTATTACATCAAGCCCAAAATGCAGCTCCTCTGTGATTCTCCCCTCTCTAGGCAAGAGCTGATAGCAGAAATTTAACTCCTCATATCAACCCTACTTAGTCCCAGCAAAGCTTTGCCATGAAGTTCCATATTGATTTTTGAGGGTTTTCTCTGTGCTTCTTAAGGCATGAATTGATTATGATTCATCTCTATAGTATCTGGTCTCTGCAGTTTGACAGTTTTTCATGAGCGTGTAAATTATCAGCTGTGAGGTACATGTTCATTGCAGGGAGATGCGCACTGAAGTGGGTGGGAGGATTTTTTAACTGATTTTTCTGCTGGTGTGTGGAACTCCTGAATTCCTTTTTGAACTACCTGATCTTTCATGACTACTTAATCAAACCATGAAGAATATTTGCATCTCTTTTTGCTTTTATCTATTTTGAAACACATGCTGATACACACAGTTATATCCACCTAGAAGGTTCCTCAGCACTACATTAAGAACCAAGTAGAGCTACAATTTTCTGCTATTTGTAACACAAAGTTTTGACCTCAAAGTCAGTTTTTTTCACAGAACATTTGTAAGTAAAAAAATGATGTTTTGATGGGCCTTTCATTTCCTTCAGTGCACAGGGGAGATACTTCCTAGGGGTTTTGTTGTTTTGTTTTCCATTTGTCTGCTATTTCTCTGCCGGTTTGGCTCTCTGCCTGCCAGGGACATAGAACAACTGTATCCAATTTTCCTGTCTTACCATGCCCATATCTCTGGACTCCTCTGATCCTTGGGATGTCCTTATGCCCAAATGGCTCGTTAGATAGGCTGCTTAATTGCCCTGGTCCTTAAGTCTTGTGAGACAGGCCCTATCTTTTGGGCAGGTTGGCTCCTCTGTTCTCAAAGTGCCTTTACTGGGGCCAGCCAGGCTCATGATTTGCCAGTTGGTAGGACTTGGGGCTCTGCATCTGCTGCTTTATCTTGTGAATAGGCTGCTTGGATACTGATTCATTAGAAGGCAAGGGAGCTGGCTGATCCCAAAGTCTGTGAGTTTCCAACATTATGGGGAAAAAAAAAAAAGGCCAGGGAAAAAGACCCCACCAACACCAACAGCGTTCTTCTGTGTGAAATCTTAGTCTGTTTAGTTACCTTTCTTAATTTGAGCAACAATATTTATAAATACACCTAGTGTCAGACTTCTCTATAGATGATTCCAGTCAGCTGTCTTGTTGGGTGCTTTTAAAAGACAATTTCTTTTGAAGATCTGTAGCAATCCCTGTGCAAAGGAGAAATGGACATAGGGCCTTGATATGAAAATCACCAAAAAAAAAGAGAATTACATGTTCATTTTGTTCCTTGAAGAAATGCAAAGGGTAGCCATAATCTAAAATACAGTCAGTATAGCAGGGTGAAAAATATATTTCTAGGACAAGTACTTTAAAATTATTGTTAAAACATTTATGCTGTCTGGTGGCATTGATTTGAAAGATGTTATAACAAGAATCAGAAAGTTTAATTTCCCTCTACTCACCTTACCTTCTTATTGGACACAGGTTACAGTAACAATTCAGATTTTTTAAATTATATTCAGGACATTCAGGAACAAGTCAGAAAAAATGAAATTTTATGCAAAACCAGTTAGATAAACTTTAGAAGAAACGATAACAGTTCTATGAGATGAAGAAGGAAAGTGTGTAAGAACTCTCAAGTGTGAGAAGTTCAGAGTAGTTATTTTTCTTCAGTTTTCAGTATGCAAGAGATGAGATCATCCGCAAAGCTTACACAAAAATCAGAAAAATTAAGGACAACAGCTAGAGAAGCCAGGACCAAAGTGCAATTAAGAAGCTTATAAACTAATGTTTGTCACCCTAAATATGCACTCAACTGCAAAGTTGAATGTACTGGAGTTGAGTGGTAAATAAGAAATACAGCAGCTTTGAAAAATCACAAATATAATAGTTCCCTACCATAAAACAGAGAAAGTGAATTCGTTCCTTCTCTCTAGGAAAGTAGACATAAAAAATTATGAATCAATGTCTCATGAATCTACCCTGAATGGAGTATTGTACCATCTAGTAAAAGAGTCAGTTCTCCAGATCTGAGACCAGCTGCATTGACCTAATTCAAGCCACATTGATTTACACTAGATCAGAATCACTCCTGCAGAGCACATATTTGGTATAAAATGTGTAATATCTTCAGCTGAGTGAAAAAAATGAAGGTATGTACCCACCTAAGTTTTTTTGTGACTTGCCATGTTTGTGTGAGTGTTAGCCAGTAGGCTTACATCAGGAACTCTTTTTCATTAATTTGCCAACAAATGTTTGGTAGAAGACCTGCTTTTTTGATCTAATGTTTTTGTAAGGCCTTGATTGGGAGCGAGAGGAAAATCTATTTCTGATGTACTGTTCTTTCACTTTTTCTTAACAGTAAAGTTATTCTCCCCTTCCTTTGGACTAAATTACATGTCACTGACAAAGGAAGGATACAAGGCTACCCCAGCAAGGTATTTTCTATGTCGCTGTAGTGCATGTAGCAATGGCCTTTGCCATAACTGAAATTTATTTGATCCTGGAATCTAAAATGTTCTCCTTGTTCAATGGAGAGGAGGTAATTTAGAAACCCTTCAAATCTGAACCAAGGCTCATGGTGACTGAGGGGTATTAGTTAGGAAAATTTAAATGAGCTGAGAGACTCCTTTTGTCCCTATCACTGGTTCAGATGTGAGGAGAAGGGGAGGTAAGACATTAAATAAATATGATCGTGTTGGACAATTATATGAAGGATGCTTTACAGAAACAGTGCTGAATGAATAATAAAACTTCACTGTGAAGATGCTTATGTATGTGATAGGTTAACTTGTTTACCTGGCAGGTGTGTTACCTAGAAAAGAAGAGGTAGATGACATTCACGTCATTACTAGTTGCTTTCATTCTTGACAATGCGGTGGTTTCTGAGTTCAGGTTGTAGAGGTCTCCTGTAATGATAATGATATTGCTTCAGGCATACCAGATGCATTTGCTGGCTGCATAACAGCACCTTATTTCCATTAATTTATCTTCAAGCTCCATATTGTCACCTTGATGGAGAATGGGAAACTTATCTTGATGTTCCCATGTATTTAGAGTCTTATAAGAAAAAAATATACTGAGCTGACGTTGATATTAGCATTTATGTGTTACAGGGGAAGGGTCAAAGTTCAACTATCCCATTGTCAGCATTCAAGTGGATAATCTCATATGTTTATTTTTGCTTACAATATACTCAGATGTTTCTTTTTGAAATAAATGGAATTTTTAACTTTTTTTTTTCCCAAGCATGAACACTTCTCAGATGAAATTGCTGTTAATTGAAGCTGTAATTGCTTTAGATGAACATCATTACAATGCTTAGAAAGTAATTTTGAGGGTTTGGTTTAAATTGGCTTTTGAAAGAAAACCTGCAGCATTTTAAATTAAGCATTTTAAAAAAATCAAAACAATACATTTCATTTGGTGGAAGAATTCAAAAGGATTCTAAGATTTTACACACCTTGTTAAAACACTGAAGTCCTGAAGGAAGGAAGGAAAGTTAGGAGGGTTACCAACACTTTGAATGCTATACAAGTACGTTATAATTAAATATATCCATAGTATAGCTTCTTTTCAGTGACTTTTTTTTTGTCAGAGAGAAAGCTTTTTTTTTTCCCCCCACCCATACTTAGATCCCATACTTGAGATCTAGGATGCTGCTAATGATATTGTGTCATCTGCAGATGTAATTAAGCATTTCCATAAGGCTTTTTTATTTAAAAAAAAAAAAAAAAAGACTGTTTCCACAGAGCTCCTCTCGGCACCGCATGCCTGTAGGGTGGTCAGTGTTTCACTGATAGTCAAAAGAAAACACAGTACGTATACATGTGTCTTAGGATTGTCTTCTCAAGTGGCTGTCAAGGAAATCAACAGAGAAATTAAAGAAACAATGTGTGCAAATTACAGAAATATGGAGCCACAGTCATACTAGTGGAGCTTTATATTGTGGAACAGCTACACATCTGTCTATATATCACTGTGCCAGTTGTTTTAGGTCTTTTTCAAGGTGCAACGGTGTTCTGCAATAAACAGAATGCAGCTCTGTGGAAGGAGAAGCTATGACTGCTTGATCCGACACTGGCCTCTGCAAGATCATCCTTCCCAGGGACACAGCAGAAGCAGCAATGAGGCATCCCCATGGCTGTTAACCCATCTGCTGGCTGAAAGTGGGCTGCTGGGGAGAGTGCGCATGGGGCTGGTATGCAGAGGGATTTCTCTGAGATTTATCAGCCAAGGCCAGTTTGGAGTCCAGGTAAATCCAGTTCCTCCATGGGAGCGTGGGGGCATTTTCCAAGTTATGAGTAAAGGGGTGATATGGCCTACAGGCTGATAGTGTGACTCTTTATTTTGAGTGACGTGGGGGGACCTGGGGACTGTTGATATCGCTGTTAGCCCTTTCTCCATCTCTCTCCCTTACAGAGGTTTATTACCTCCTCTCCTCCCTTACACACATATGGTGTTTAACCACTACCAGCCAAAATCTATCGTACTTTGTGTTGGTATACAATGTGCCAGTAGCCTGATTCAAAGAGTCAGCCAAGCATACTGTTTGAAGTATACTGATGTCAAAATTTGTTTGGCAATCACATCAAAATGCATCTGTTCATACCATTCTCCATACTTTTGTGGAGGCTGGAAAAAAGCAATCTTGGAATTTTGTTATGTCTACTTCTGGTATGAGCTTAGAACCTGAACTACAGAAAGCTGTTTATTTAAAAAAACCACCCACAAATTTATGTAAAAATATAACCTCACCCATGATCTGCCTGTGTCCTTAACATAATCATGATAGCTCTCGGTGCTTCTGTGCTAGAAGAGGCAAATGCACATCACCAAGAACAAACCAGCAAATGCATATCTTGTCTAAGCTTGGCACAACTGGATGGAATTCTTACATCTGGAAACTTTCCTGCAAGAGATGCAAAATGTGCCAAACAGGAATATCGATTTTTTTGAGTATAAATCATAATAATTCCATTCATTAAAGGTATATTAATGAAAGGTTTATTTCCCAGTACTATTGCATCTACATTTCTGATATAGAAACATAAATAAATCACATTTTTTGTTAACTTCGCTGCGAGAAGTTCTAAATATTGACCTGAGCTTAGGCACCAGCACTGTTTTTATCAGCTTTCATCTCAGAGATAGACAGAGAAGCTATCTGTAAAATCACTTCTCTAAAATACAGCTGTAAAAATATAAAGGTGTAAATAATGCAATATTTGGTAATACTTATGGGAAGATGACAATGAAAAGTAAATAAGCTCCAGAATAAGTCTCTGCTGTAGGAACACCAGAAGAACTTTCTGGCAAAAATCGTACAGCACAGACTTTTCTGAAGGTAAGAACTGGACCCTTATAATTACAAACTTTTAAACATAGCTGCTCTCTTGGCAGATGTTATGCTGAGTAGAGCTAAAGAAGAATGAGTGGCCTTTTACTAGATACTCTCCTGTGTATATCTTTATTACATGTTAGTTTATTGTAGATCAGTGTCTTATAGTTAAGAGGTATATGAGCTACTTTCAATGGGTTCGTGAAATGTGATTGAGAAAACCAGGTTCCTAAGTACAAGAAACAGTTCTCATGAAGTCAGCCTCCATGGGAAATGTTTAGAGAGTCACAAATTAAAAACTTTAAAATCCCTTCTCTCCAGGAAAATCCTTCGGCTTCTATACTCTAGGTTATTGCTTTTCTTGCTGTGATAAAGCCTGAGGAAGGAAATAGGGTACAAACCTATCTATGAGGATCCTTCTAGGCAGCTTTTTAAAGAAATATTCCCTTGAGAGGAAATCTGGTGAGATGGGGAAGAAATGTGCATTTGAAGTCCTCATGGATAACTGCACAGACTGAGTAATACAACCTTTTCACTGTGCTCTGCCTCATATCCCACTTTCTTGTTGTCTCTGGTTTGATTCTTTCTCCCTGCTAACTTTCTGTTGGGGTGGACTAGCAGCTACATTAGAGGCTGTGCTTATTTCCTTCTGAATAATCTGCTGGGGTGCTCTGTGGGTCACAGAGGCTTCTGCTGCAGAGACGGGCTATTTCCCATACTTGCCTAACTTGACACTGATGGGATTTCTTCTGGTTTAAATAATTTGCTTGTTATGCTGCTTTGGGGCAATACCACCCAATTTACTCTCATTTTCTTCACCACAGAGGTGATCAGAGAGAATAAACTTCTAAAACATTTTTGTTGCTAGCTTTCAGAAGTGTAATTTGTTGCTCTGCCAGCTATGGAAAATGGAAACTGTAATACAAAAGAGGTTACTATTTGTCTCAAATAAGCATTTAACTTAGCTTTAATGAGCAAGTTACTGTATATTAATTAAATCTAAATAGCTCATTGAGAGGCTTTTTCTGAGATTTTTTCTTGCCATCTGGTTAGCTTGTTTTAAATGACAAAAGCAATAAGTACTTAATTATGTTCCTATTAATATATTTTACTTTCTGAGTCTTCTGAGCTTTTTAATAGTAACTTCTCAATGTATAGTGAAAGAACAGATTTTATCATCTAAGAATAATTACTTGTACTAGCAGCTTTGCTACAGAGCGCTGCTGTAACCTGTTTTTAGAACTGTGTCATGCAGGTGAGAACAAAATGTCAGCATTTTGCATGTGTCACAGTAGCTTTAGAATTAAGAACTGGGACGTAGCAAGTATTTCCCAAAGCAGATTTCTTTCTCCTGGTGCTCAGTAAAACATAAGTTTTTCTTGCAAGGTTACAGACTGTGAATTTCCCTGTCTTGCCAAACTCTGCAATAGTGGCATATTAGAATAGGATCATTCTGGAGGCAGCATAGACTAACTGGCCATTTCAACCATTGCCAACTCCTAGTGTTCTTGCTACAATTCACCTATTTATTGCCACTGCTGTCACCTCTCTAGACATGGGTCATCTGTTTCTCCCAGGATGCAAAGAAAAACAGAACCCCACAAGAAGAAACATTTTTTTCTTTGTAAATTAGGTGATATAAGGTGCAGCTGATTAGCAAATGACTAGAATTCTCACACTATTTAAAGAAATGTTCTCAGCTGCATGTTTAGTGTTCTATGAAGTCTAGTGAAAAAAATCTTTTTCTATATTTACTGAAGAGGATAAGTCTTCTTGAAGGCATGCTGCTGCTTTTGTCACAACAGTGATCTGGTTGCCATTAGATATGGATAACTGTAATTTCCACAAAGTCATCCTCTCAGCTTGCATTTAAACACTATTAGCCACATCAACTTTCACTCAATGACATGCTGAGTGTCTGAAAGAAAATGAATGCCAGCTGTACCTGGTAAATAGGAAAAATGCCATTACCTGTCCTTCAGGGCCACTTTGGTCTGCAGTCACATATATTATAGTTAAGCGTCTACCAGCTTTACAGGAAATGCCACGAATGGCAATAGACAGACATTGTCCCTAGAGGACGTTTTATTCCCATCTCAAAACATGAGGGTGCCATAGGCAATGCTCAGAGTTGATGTATAATCCACTGCTTACAGTGGCCAAGTGGAGGCTGAGTACAGTTTCTGTGACAACTGCAGCTGTTCATTAGTAACCTGGCACCTAAAGGAATTTGCCCTTTTATGCTGTTCAGAAAGTAATGTAGAATGAAAAGGTGAGAGAATTTCCTAGAGGCTGCAAGACTATGACTGGCTAAAGAGAAGGGTTTTCCAATTGCAATGAACACTGGGGTGCAGTGTTAGGTTAGGTTCACAGGGGATCTAATTTGTTTGCTATTTACCTGTGCTGCTCATAAGAATTATATGGATTTGAAGAGTTGTAGTTTCACTGTCCTTTTTTTAAGAGTCAAAATCTCACAAAAGTCAACAGGGAGCTCCATGCATAATATGTTTAGGTATTTTATCATCCAGGAAGCAACTTCAGATAAGAGCAGGCAGAAAATAGTGAAGGCCCTCAAAACCCACCATGGTTTAGCAGCTGGATAATGATGTAATTACAGATTCAGCAGCAGGATGTTTAACAGCCAGTGTGATTGTCTTGTAAAGTCTCCACACAGAAGGCTCTGCCAAACCAAATGTGACCTCTCAGACCCATTTGAACACCCTTCTTTGTTCTTCATTCTGTTGCATTTGAAAATATATTAAAAAAAATGAAAAATGGAAAAATGGAAGACTTTAGCATGTTACTTAGTACACAATTTGAGTAATTGTGAGTTAATACCAGATTCATAAGCTACAGCTTGAATATTATTGTAGAGGAAATAACAATGCTGAAAATAATGTATTAACTGCAAAAGTGCCAGCACATGTAACACGGGAATAAACTTTGTAATAAAAAATACATAATGTAAACCACAAAAACAGTTTCTATCTTTCATTTTCTTTACCCCATTCTTTCTCATTTTCCCCCCTTGAGCACTGTCTCTTTTCTGCTTATCTTTCAGCCTCATGATCCCTATTTTCAGAATGCCAAAGGCAGCAGAACTATTGCAGTTAGAGCAAAGTAGCAAACCATCTGTCACAAAATCTTATCCTATTCTAGCATTCTAAAATGCATTCTTCTGCCTGACCTTCCTCTTCTTCTTTTTAGGAGGGGAATAGAAAGCACCAGAGCTCTCACTTCAATTGCACCGATTCCCTCTTCTCTGATCATTAGTTCTTAATTCCCACCAATTAATCAGACCAGCTGGCTTTTCTTTAACCTTGGTTAAGCAGCTGTCAGTTGTACTTCAAACTGAAGAGAATGACAGGGAACTCTTTCAAACTGAAAGACTTCAAACTGAAGACAGGGAAGCAACTGCAGAGGTGCTTCTTAACAGGGCAAGAAAAAGGTGCACTTTTACTTCAAATTACACTAACCAAGTAAGAATGCAAATGGTAGCTCAAGTTAGGGAGAGAGCATGGACAGTAAGGAAACCTCCCTAACTCCTATGAATTAGACACAGAACCAGCTGGATGACCTCTTTGGGAACTCAATCTACTGATAAATTTTAGCGGTGGTTAGATGGGCAGAGACAGGAAAGGAAGTTAGAAAGTATTCCCATGGGAACTTGCTGAGGGGCCAAGCCTCTGAGGACTGGTACAAAATGAAGTGGTCCTTACATTGTTTCTATTTAAAATCACATTCGCTTTTGCCCTGGTTCAGGTTTCCAAGGGCCAAGATTGCTTATTGTGCCCCATTGCTGGACCTGTGTTTTGCTTCGGTCAGTATGACTGCAGCTGGGAATTGGGACCAATGTTTTTAGGTCATAGCAGGCCAGAAAGAAGGTATTTTAAAAATAAAATGATAGTATTAATAATAATAATAGTATTACTACTAGTACTAATAGCAACAACAACATTTTATTTTAGTATTTTTTAAAGTTATTTTTAATTTCAGATGCTGGTAGTTCCTGTTAAACTGCAGCTCAGAAGCTTATATGTCCCTGTGGCCAATATTGCCTATGGAGAGCCTACAGAGCTCAGAGCAGCAACTGGCAGTGTTTGTTTCCTGTGCACTGCCTTAAGGGAAGGCAATGCTGGTATACCTCCTATCTTCCTTGGAAATTATTTTCCCTGCAGCACAAAGGAGCTTTGCTAGAGATGGGAAGTGTAATTTGTAACCTGCTGAGCCATATTCATTCAATCTTTCCCTAGATATGGAGTTGTATGTGCAAGTTCATAACTTCTTGAAATGGAAAGTTAGGTAGGTGACTAGTTCTTAGAACAACTCGTCAGGTATGTGCCATATATGCATATGTGGAGGGAAATATGCCAGAGCTAGATAAGAGGGAGAAAGAGCATGAGCCAACAAAATAATTCTTGCAATCAAGACCCTTGATTATTTTACAGACAGTCAGCAGCAGCCCTGTAAATCATGAAATCCTGGGTGGTCAGCAGTGAGAACTTAAAGTGGAAAATCTAAGTGATTGCACGGTCCCCACAACATTAATGATTAGAGACCTCACCCAAGCTCTTTACTTAAGAAAGCCCTTTTGTGCAGCATGGCCTGTGAGGGAGCCTTCCTGTGATAGTAATAAAGTAAGAAAAGACCTACAGACCATTGAATCAGAATGGACTGAAGAATTGTACATGTCTATCAAAGACTGCTATATCCAAATGTGGCAAAATCCTTCATTGGATGAACCTAAAAATGTAAGGAAAAGAGTCTTGTGTGAGCAGATAGCTTTGTGTAGGCTGTGGTTTCCCCTCCCTCCCCTATTGGTTGCGGATGGCTGCAGCCTTGAAGCTCTGGGCTTCTAGACTCCTCAGTTTGCTCTTGGCCATAGTCAATACTATGACTATGAGCCACTGTAGTCTCCTCAGGAGGCTCAGAAAGTGTACCAGGCACCTCTGGTATGCTTCAGTACAGCCAAATTTGTTACGCAGATAAGCCTGTGGTAGAGATGCACCAGAATACCTCAGGGAGCAAGAACCATAAGACTTTAAAGCTTAATGCTCAAAAGACAGCTATAGAGGGCTGGACTCAGAAGGCAGAAGATGACATGAGTGTAAAATAATCTTGAAGAATTCTACAAGGAGAAACAGTAGGGATAAGAAATCTTCCCATACATTATCCATTTTTAATGAGGACTTTTTAGTTGTGGTCTGAGGTATCCTGAAAGGGAGCAGTAAGATAATTACATTAGGTGACTTTTAGCAGTCATAATCAATAATTCCTTTATATAACACTGTTGTGAAACTCTCAGAGCAATATTGAACTACTCCTGCCATTAGGATTAATGAAAAAAACTACTTACGACGGACCTTCCTGGCTGGAGTGCCTCAATTGTAGTCCATTTAAAAATCTATTAAAAAACCCTAATAGAGTCCTTAGTTTTAATTTTAAAACCTTTTTTGCTGGCCTGTGTACTTCATGCTGCCACATGCCAAAGGCATTTTTCACTTGCCTAGGTGATAATATGCCTATCTTGATATAAACGTTCACTCACACAGTGAAACGCTTGGCACTTGGATTTTTTTTTCTAGATTATTGTGAAGTCAGCTGGCTTGAAGGGGCAATGGGTTATTTTCAACAGCTGGCATACTCTGGCAATAAATAAATTATCCTGTTTTATTTACATATTTTCATTTTGTTGTCCTTTTACTGACTTGCACATGATGGATTTTATTTAAAGCCTCTAGAGGTATTAATACCAAATAAAAAGAATGTGCTGCTATAAAGATAGAAAAAAGAGCTATATTATAATACCTTGAAACATGGTTCATTCTATTGAGGATACATGAATGAGAATTGAATACAATGAGGAGGGGAAAGAGAGAGAGG
This sequence comes from Nycticryphes semicollaris, assembly GCA_013400055.1. NCBI lineage: Eukaryota > Metazoa > Chordata > Aves > Charadriiformes > Rostratulidae > Nycticryphes > Nycticryphes semicollaris. The sequence continues at coordinate 81,074 of VXBJ01007794.1, read as the reverse complement.
CATCTCTCTTGCTGTACTCATGTGTAAAGACACAGATACATCTATTACTTTATGTATGAAATCGCCATTGTAATAAAAGTGAGGCTTTGATGTAAAAACACAAGTACTTTTTTACAATGGGAATATTTGAAAAATGAGGTGGAAAGGGCTTGGAAGAGCATATCTGAGAGGTGAATAAACAAGAAGAAAAAACAGTGGGGATAAGTAAGATGATCATCCCTAGATGTTAGACATGGTGTTTTGTGATGTATGGTTTTGTCCAGGACACTGGCTATTTGTCATGGGCAGCCATTTCTAAAACATTAATCTCCAGGACCTGAGTTCTGCTCACCTAATCCACAGAAATAATTCTACTCCAAAATAAGATCTATTGCAGTCTGACTTGGCCCTTGAAAGGTTGGACATACTTTTCTGCATTGAAAAGTAAATAAGCTACTAATAAGAAGAGTTGCTGTTTGCTTTTTAACACCCACAATTGCATATGGATGGTTTGCAATTAAAAGATACCCAAAATTTTGCAAATACAGCTACAATTTCTGGCTTAAAGAAGCAGTCAGTGTCTTGCAATGACGCTATCTGACTATAAAGATGCAGTCAGCAAACGAGTGCAGGACTGAGTTGTCGGGGCAGGGATGGGGGAGAGTGATGGGCAAGCAGTGAGAGGGGAAAGAGCAGCACAGCACCACTAACAGGGAGCTGATTTTAAAAATCTGTGCAGGGCAAAGGTGCGCAGTGTCACCATTTTTGGGGCTACCCTCCACAGCCCCAGTGAGGGGAACTTTCCCTCAGCCCATGGGCAGGGGTATTTTGTCTGTTCTCCACCTCCATGTTAAACCTAATACACAACAATAGGAAGTGGCCTGGATACTTGCCCTTTTTTTCTCCCTCCTTCAAGAGGACTGCTAGCTAGTTACCTGCACCTGCCTACTGTTGCTGAGCTGACGGGCTCATCTCCATCTCCTCGTAGTGCAAAGGACTGCCTTGAAATCCTCCCACAAATTGGGTTTTTCAGATGTTGTGTGATCTTCTCTGAAAGCAGAGACTGAAAGCAGAGAGCAGTTATGATTAATGGGAGACCTCACGCTGGAGGTTGCTGGATCAGGAAGGATGGCATTAGAAAATAACCCAAAAGCAAGGCCACGTTTTCCACTGTGATGTGTGTGAATACATGGAGCAGAGGAGCCATTTTCACCTTCCTGCTCTGGAAGCTGTCTGATTGCCAGTTCATCATCTGGCATGATTTAAAGTTCTTGGGGTTCAGAAAATGCAGTGTCTGGGTCTATGTGCACATACGGTATGTGCACCAGCCAGCTCTTTTTGCCAGATTACTGTTGTAGCTATTCCCTCAGCACATGCCTTATCCCAGCACTAAAGAGATGTGCTGCATAACAGTCAGGTAGACTTGCTGTAGCCCACTCATATGCTCTACTGGAATTCTCAGAAGGGGTGCATGAGCAGCTCAGAGTGGCTGAGGAGGTTATGGACCAAGCTTCTGTCCTTCTGTGCCACGGGAGACCTGAGGCAGAGTGAGCAGAAACCTGAAACCCGAAGAAGAAGCTGCCGAATGTCCGCTTGCACTTCTAGTAGAGAAAAGAAAAGGAAACTTTTAGAAGGAGAAAACATTTGGTATTCAAAGGCCAACAGCCTGCTAAACAAGCATCTCTACATTTTTCATTTAGCTTAATGACAACTCGGAAATGCTGGCAAGCTTCTTTCTTCAACTTACTGAAGCATTACACTAGTACGTGGGAGTATTGGCTCTGGCAGGCATTGTGTGCTGTTTCATTTACGAGTGAAAGAGGCTGTCTGCATTTTGAGGAATCACAGTGAAAACTATACTCAATTTGTGGCAGAATAATAAGGTGATCTATTGTACGGCTTTTGGAAGTGGAAAATGAGCTCTGCTCTAGGTGTATAATTTTCTATTGCGGAAGAAACAGAAGTATGCTCACACGTGCTGTTCCTCAAGCACAGGGTGTTTCCTTGCTCATGTAAGAGCACACATAGATAGCTGCACTGGAAGGGGGACAATTCATCCCTGGCATCATGGCCTTCAGCTGTGCAGGTCTTTCTGGAGCAGAGGTTCCTGTGAGGCATCAAAGATCATGGTGAAGAGTTACTTTGAAAGATTGAGGAATATTGCTCCACCAAATTTCAGTTATGGGGACCTCAAAAAACTACATCCACCCACAAAGTTTTACTAAATATTCTGTTTGATCTGTAGAAAAAGCTGCAGGACTGCACTCAGAAGCAGTTGTGTTATTTCTGTGCCTACATAGTGATGCGTTTTTGGACGAAGTGATGTTCAGTCTAGAAAATGGCAAAAGAGGGAGACAAGGAAGCAAACAACCAATGACGACTCTGCCTGATGTAATGGGGTAGAAGCTATCTTTTTAAATTTAAAGGATCAAAACAGAAAAAGGAAAAAAAAACATCCTGCAGTATCAATTGCTAGCATATTTCTTATCCTAGATTTCTGTAGATACTTAGCACTATCTTAAAGATCGAATAAAGCTAATCCTGAGAAAAAAAGGAAATATTTCTGGGTAGTAAGAGTAAATAATACTATTAAATATTTGATGAAAGAGCTGTATAAGTTATTAAGAACCAGAAATTTCCAACCCAATGTTCAGAAGCCCAAATGAATTAAATTTTCTGATTTGCACCAAACCAGATTTTCATCATCTCCTTCCACAGTCACTACTGACTCAAAAGGCTTAAACTCTTTTAAATCTGTATTGCTTTCTCAATGCAAACAATAAAAAGAATTTCTATAAATATATTAGTAACAAGAGGAGGACTCAAGAGAATCTCTATCCTCTGATACATGCAGGAGGTAACATAGCGACAAAGAACGAGAAGACTGAGATATTTAATGCCTTCTTTGCCTCAGTCTTTAGTAATATAGGTTGTTCCCTCAGTACCCAGACACCTGAGCTAGCAGATAGGGGCAGAGGGTGGGAGGGAGGGGTGTGTGTGTGTGTGCAGAATGAAGGCCCTGTAAAACAAAAGGAGGTAGTGAGGGATCTGCTCAAACACCCGAATGTAAACAAGTCTATGGGGACAGATGGGATCCACCTGTGGGCACTGAGGGAGCTGGTGGAAGTACTCACTGAGCCACTTTCCATCAATTACCACCAGTGCTGGCAANATAAATATATTAGTAACAAGAGGAGGACTCAAGAGAATCTCTATCCTCTGATAGATGCGGGAGGTAACATAGCGACAAAGAACGAGAAGACTGAGATATTTAATGCCTTCTTTGCCTCA